>CAVNYN010286787.1:0-12628 GCA_963692815.1 Nyctanthes arbor-tristis
AGACTAATCTAAGCATGACTATAATAAATATATCTATAATATCCAACACATATGTACTGACCTCCAAAGAGAGATACGTCACGTGTGGAGTTTTTTGGCCTTAGGACTGCTCTTAGGACTACACCTTTAAATTTTATGGATCCAATGTGATAGAGAACTATTGCTTACTGTTGTTGATATTGCAAGTAGTCTAATATCACAGTGCATATTGTTTTAGTACCTAAAAGCTATTCAAAAGATTCACACACACGCGCACATACACACACACAAATACATATACAGGAAGTCACATCTTGAAAAGAGATTCGATGACTTGAAGCACATAAATATATTCCGATTTTTTACTGTTTGACAAAGAAAAAACCAACCTGATAATGACACATTAATCACAGAACGACTTTTCCAAAAACCAGAGGCTATGGAATTAAAGAAAAATGGTTCTTGGAATATTTAAGAATAAATCTAGCTCATGAATGAAGGAATAACAGTTGACTTACTAAGTTAGTTACAATTACTTCACACAAGTAACTTCTTCTTAGAATGAACAATCGTTATTATTCAATAATCTTCAAGACTCTTCTAATGAACACCATTTTACCAGTTTATATACACACAAATTCAAGAATGAAAAGTAGTAATCATATCACAAAGGAAAACACAAAGAAAAACCTAACTGTGCTGTAACTTAGTGCCTCAAGAATCACATAGCTTCTTCTCAAATTCAGAATCAGAAAACCCACAAAACCTATACTTTGAATATATTTCTATTAAATTTCGTACCTGGGGTTGGTGTAGGTATTGTGGCACAGGTTCTAGGCAACATTCTAGGCAGATTAACCAAGAATCAATTTGGGAATTAAGAATTTTGGGCAAGATTCTAGGCAGATTAACCAAACCGAACATAAGCAATTTGGGAATTAAGAATTGGGAAATTAGGAATTGCTTACCTTAGGCTTTCGGCTGCTATGCTGTACGAGAGACTGCCGACCGGTGACCAAGGGGGAGACACAACGACGATGAGAAGCAGCTAAGGTATGGCGACTGTTTAGCCGTTCCGGTTGAGAGGAATTTGAATTCGAAGTCTCTGGTTCTCGGCTATTCCCAGAGCTTTTCACGTTAGCTTGGTTCCGATCTATTTTTTTTTCTTTTTTTATTTTTTCCTCCCTTGAGCTTGGGAGAGGGGTGGTGGAATCAGGGCCCGAATTATTGGGCGTGTGGGAGGCAAAAATTAAAGGTGGTCGGGGGCGTGATATTTGGGTCGAGGTTGGATTTATTTGGGTTGACTATGAGTCCCGTTAGAGCCACGTCTTTCTTTATCTGTACACATTAATATTAATATTTGTGTCTATAAAGTTATTATAAAATTTATCTACATATAAATTACATTTATCTATAACTATGTATAAATAATATCAGTATGATTTTTCACTTAGCGTTTAAGTTGTGATGATGGTGAGTCACGTTAGATCTATGCAAGTAATTAGTTTTTTATTATAAGCTTTTTAAATATTGTTTATTAATTTAATTTCTTTATTTAAGGATCTATGCAAATTAAGTTTTTTAAAATGATTTTATATCATTTTTTTATGTTGTTGAAAAAATTAATGGCTTAAATGAGTTTCAATGATTTTTCTCAAACATTGAATAATATAATTGCAGGTATTTATAAAAGTGGATATAACTTTTCCATACAAAGTCCCTTTTTGGGCCATGACACCAACTTTTGGGCAGTTTGACGAGAAAAATTGAACTAATAGCTTCGCCACTACTAATATAGTATTTTTCCAAAATTATGTTGCGTTTTTGGATTTTTAGTCAATTATTTGCTTTATGTATTTAATTTTGTTTTGTTCCAAACAATTATCTTGAGTTTGGCCTATTAGGGGTAGATAGCCTCTATGTGAGTAATTTATTTATTTCCTCTTTCACACATTATAGGGTTCTTGGCTGTATTTGAATAAGAAAAATAGAGATCTTTTGTTTAGTTGAATTCATGTCATCGTATGCTGCGTTTCCTAGAATTGTTGAGCATAAGTGCACCTACGTCCACGTACATAAATCTTTAAACATTACCCATACATAAAAAAAAATCACAATTACGGTGCATAAGGTAGATACGGTTTTACAATTATCCTACATGTTATTGTGATTGTGTACCACTTTGTAGTCACATAAGCAGTACATGTACATGAATCTTGAAGAATTATCTACACAAATAATATTTATAATTATGTGTGGGTAATGTAAATTTGATTTTGAATTTATCATGTAAGTAGTGGAGATTAGGCACCACATTGGAGTAAAGTACGCAGCTATTGTATATAAAATTTGGAGAATTACTCACACATAAGTAATTATAATTATGTGTGGGTAATGTAAATTTGATTTTGCATTTATCCTATAAGTAGTGGCGATTAGGTGCTACATTGAAGCCAAGTAAGTACTTATTATATATAAAGTTTGAATAATTGCCCACATATAAATAACATTTATAATAATGTGTGAGTAATATAAATTTGATTTTGAATTTGTCCTATATGTAGCAGTGATTAGGCGCCACGTTAGAGTCAAGTAAGCACTTATTGTATATAAATTTTGGAGAATTACCCACACATAAATAACATTTATAATTATGTCAAGGTAATAGAAGTTTGATGTTGCATTTATCCTCTAAGTAGTGGTGATTAGAGGCCACATTAGAGTCAAGTCAACACTGATTATATATAAAAAGTGTGGAAAATTACCCACACATAAACGTACATATTATTTATGTGTGGGTAATCTAAGTAATAATAAATGTCACATCAATTTTATTAAAAAAATTATATTCTCCTTCTAATTTCTAAAAATGCGGCTTTTTCTCCCACTAATTTTAAATGTAGTTAAAAACCTTTATCTACACATAATAAATGTCAAATAACAAAAAAAAGTATATTCCTTAAATTACCTACACATATTAAAATTATGTGTAGCTAAATACCCACATATAATATGTGTGGCTATTTTATGTGTGGGTAAAAGACCCATTTTCTTGTAGTGCACGACTAAATTTACACGTATCAATTGGCGCCGTTTGGGAACCCAATCAGGAAGCCATTGTTGATTCCTGCAGAAAACGCAAAAATTTCACGAATGTAAACAAGTAAGCAAGAAAGGTCATTCGAAATCGGAAACGGGATGGGATGGACACACAAAATCTGAGCCTCCTACATTCCGTTAACCTCGAATATTGGTCTCATCAAGTTCCTCCGACCACTCTTAATTTCTTTTTTATGTCTTTCTATCATAATGGACAATAAAAAGCTAAGGGACAAAGGACGTGTTTCAATAGCTCTACAAATTAATATGTGTACATACGTGATTTTATGCAAAATTTATGTGAGATAGATGTTGTATAGAAACCGTTTTCATACCAAACAGAACGCAATTCGCCTTCTGTTATGGTCTGCACTCTCCGGGGCAAATCGTGAGTTTTGACAACATATCAAGAATGAATTAGTTACTGATTGAGAAAAATTAAAGCTGAAGTGTTCGTGACCCAGAAGGCTTTAAGATTGTTGTTTTGGTTTTTGTTTTTCTGTTATTTAAACCTTCTTAGTCTTGACCTCGGGAATCAAAAGTGCTATGGTTAGTATATTATAAATTGACCAGACTTCTATGAATCCATATATGAGTTTTACGAAACGAAACTGCTTGAAGATTCATGGGAATTGAAACGTTAATAATAATAACTCAATCTTTGTTACGTGATTGTGCTTTGTATAGTATGTCAGTAATTGAAATTCTAGCCCCCTGTGATTTCAACGGTTTTCTGCGTCCCGCTTCTCGTACAGTCGAGATCGCCGCTCGATCTACTCATTTTCAAGGCGTTCTTAATTGCTGCGTTCTGTTGCTGAGGGATTGGTCGACTTTCTCTCGCAACAAGAACGGTATGTTTATTGGTTATTTCAGGTCGGTTCCGAGGGGAGTCTGAGCTTACCCACAGATTGCTAGGAGAAGGGCTTTTACTTGAAAATTTGATGAATGAAAGGACTTAATTCACAATTTTGTATGAATAGATTTAATTACATATGTAAAACTTTACCCTGAAATTCCTAGAATTGTGTTTTAGTCCTTTGATTTCTGGACTTTAACTGTAAGACCCTAAAGTGTTGAATTTTAAGATTTAAACTATTGTTAGATCATTATATGCAACTAACATAATATTCCCATTTCCAAATTACATGAGAATTCTGTGATTTTAAAGTAGAATAGAGAACAAGAAAGCCCAACATTATAGTAAAGTTTACAAGACAAAATAATGGAAAGCGAAATTCCAAATCATGGTTTAGAATAACACATGACTTGCACCTATCTTCGCAAACGTTTATGAGACCGCATCACTCAATTGGATAACTTTAGCTGCTGTATCTGTTGTGTCGATAATGAGATTATTTTCATTCTTCAATTACATTCCGTAAATATTCGGTTGCGATGTCATTTGATTCTTTTGACAATTATTAGGAACTTCTAATGTTGTTAGTGATTAAAATGAATTGCTTGTGATTTTATATGCAGACTTCTTGTTAAATTTAGTGTATTTTGGCACCGAAATTATGCAGATAATGTAGAATCCGAATGCATTTTTTATAATGTGCTCTAATCATTTTTTTAAATATATTGTATGACTTGTGATGACATGCCACGACTGGACGGAGAGACAATCCCTTTGGAGGAGATTGAATAACTCAATGAGATGGGGAAGAGAATTGAACCCCCTACAATCAATACCATTGGTCTTCTAGTCCTTGCTGATGTTCGTGATTATCTCTTGCACATGAATGAATAGACAAGTCAAATGCTGGTTGACAAGTCCAATACTGGTCATAATCCTGAGCATGGTTATACCGTGACCATTCTTAGATCCTCAATGCCTCTTATAACTATGTTCAGCGACATCACCAGTGCTTGCCTAGATAGACCTTATGTTCTCTCGGTCAGGGTTATTGGTTATTTATACGACAAAAAGGCCATCATAGTTATGGAGTTTTTTATTCTCTCACGTTCTCTTGTTGCTTTCTTTATGATCAACAACTGACATGGGCTCGATTCTCGTATCAACTCAATGATCTTTTCAGATCACTCATGATAGTCTACGGCCTTTTCAAGTTGTATCTCATGGCCTTATCATGTCGTAAAAACAATCTCTTTAGATTGTCTCGCCCAATGATTTTTTCATATCACAATTGACCTTATCAGGTCGTTAAAACAATCTCTTTAGGTTGTCTCGCTCATTGATATTTTCCAATCATGACCGACCTTATCAGGTCATTAAAACAATCTCTTCAAATTGTTTTGCCTATTGATCTTTTCAAATCACGACCGACCTTATCAGGTCATTAAAACAATCTCTTCAGATTGTTTCGGCCAATGATATTTTCAGATTAGGACCGACCTTATCAGGTCGTAAAACCAACCAACCTATCAGGTTGCAAGACCAATCCAGCTAACCTCATCAGGTTGTAAGACCAACCAACCAACTTTATTAGGTTGTAAAACTAATCCGGCTGACCTCATCAGGTCGTAAAAACAATCCGGCCAACCTTATTAGGTCGTAAGGCCAACCTTATCAGGTTATAAAAACAATCTGGCCGACCTTATCAGGTCGTAAAAACAATCTCTTCAGATTGTCTCGCTCAATGATCTCTTCAGATTGTCTCGCTCAATGATCTCTTCAGATCACAAACGACTTTTTCAGGTCGTAAAAACGACTTCTTTAGGTAAAGACATTCTTTTCAGATTGTCCCACCAAATGATCTTTGTAGATCAAGATACGACCTCTTCAGGTCAATAAACACCAATCTCTTCAGATTGTTCGCTCGCTTCAGACGAGCCATATAACTTCTTCACGCCATATTAAACCAACCTCTTTAGATTGTTCGCTCACTTCAAACGAGCCATACAAGCTCTTCAGGTCATAACTTGCCAATCTTTTCAGATGGATTGCTTAAGCAAAATAACATCTTCAGGTCATGTCTTAGCACTAGCCTAAGGTTGTTTATTTGAACCACCTAGCATCACACTATAACGGGTTTCGTGTTAATAGTCTTCATGGGCGCATTGGGCAACTTGCCCCCTTAGTAAGGATTTACTATCACATTAATGTCTCTTACAAATATTGACACGCATAGAGCTTGTCAAAAGGAAAGCATACCAAACATCACCGTTGATATCGACAGGGTACAAAAAGCGACATGAGCCAACTAAACATCATTTTTACTAAATGATCATATTATAAACTAGTTTTATCTTTAACAGAGCTTCACAAACTATCTTCCAAATAATGAAGAATCCAAAAAAATATATATGGACTTAATGAGTTTTTACCAACAAATACGATTATGATAAAATATGGTTTAAATGAGCATTTTAACTGATAATGCCGAAAAAGAACATGTTTCAAAATGCAGCCCGATAGCGAAGCTTGGCGCGAAAGGGCGTTGGGATCTTTTTTTCATGAAGAAAAGTGATAACGCCAATATTGTTCGGTCGATATGGAGACCCCTAGGGTTAGGGTTTCAGAAAAGCCTATTGCTTCGGGCCAGCTGCATCCTATAAATCTCCCACGACCGAGCAACCATAAACACACCAAAATACCTAGCCTCATGCACTAGATACACTCTCACCGAATATAACCACATCACGGGCACCAAGCGCATCAAACGACAAGGAGGAATTATTCTAACCCTCGTTCCGGAGGCATGCCCTCAGCTCTATGAGCACAGACTAAATTCACACGCATCGATTATTATTATTATTATTTTGTTCTCTCCGCCCTCCATATAAGTTGCAGTCTATCGATTGTATTGGAGACACACTTAAATTGTTCTAGCCTGATTGTAAACTTTCCTATATATATATATATATATAGTTGACTTTTAACATTTTTTTGTTGCACAATAGCATTAATTTTTGTTTTCGGATTTCAACCCGTTTCTACTTTGGTCATCCAACTTAATTATTAATTTTGAGTGAATCCCAACAACTATGATGATTGCATGGGATGATTTTGAGCAGCACTACTTACCCCTTCCCCAAGTAAGATTATAGAGGCACTACTACAAAAAGTCCAATAGGCGTCGGTTGTAATGATAAATAAACGTCGATTTTGACGGTGATGTCTCGCCAGCGAAGCGAATTGTAAATGTATACGCGTTGGTTGTAAACCGACGTGGCGACGCATAAACGTAACAATAGGCGTCGGTTGTTTTACAAAAACAGACGCCTAAAGTCAATTTTAAAAATAAATAAATAAATAGACAATAGGCATTGGTTGTAAAGGAGGAACAGATGCCTAAATTTAGGCATCGTTTCCTCCTTTACAACTGATGTCTATTGTCTTTTTTCCCCTCTTTCTTCTCTCTAAATCCACCAGCTAATGTAACTAAACTCATTTCAAATTTAAATTTCAAAATTCAAATTTATAAAATAATAGGGCATTTTTTTCATCAAACACAAATATGTTTATATTGTGCCATTAAAATTACAAACTTTGTAATTAAAAAAAAATTACAAACTCGTGAAACGTTGGAGTTTGGACAGAAAAGTGGGACTTCCTTTTCAAAAAAAAAAAAAAAAAGTAAAGAAAAGTTGGACTTCACGCCAGCAAAGTTCTTGCACAAAAATCTACCATGGTTTCATACAAGCCACTCAATCTGCTGCCACAATCAACGTTCTCTCCTCCACCAGTAGAGCGGCCAAATCAAAATCTTCTTCAGCCTTCGGCGCCGGCACCATTGCAAGGCAATCAGTACCCTCAAAACTGGAGTGGTTATAGCAGCAACGAAGGTTCCATGTATAATCTAGAAATATGCCCAGTTGAATCCGAGATCAAATTATCAAAATCTAGGCTACGCATCATCATCCCAATAGAATTGAAAGAAGTACAATCAGTTCAATCAACCTATACAACCACCGCCACCACCTCCTCCTTCATCTCCTCCTCCTCCACCACCGCCGCCGCTGCCGTCATCTCCTCCTCCGCCATCTTCTGATGGGCGTGCTATGGGATTAGTCATAGAGAGATGCATGTTAAAAATCCTTGGACTGATGAATTGAGTGCTTCAAAAAATGAGCTTGAACCGAGATGCTAAATAAATGAACTGAGCGCTGGAACCAAAGAAATAATAATAAAAAAAATGAATTCAGAGATTAGGCATGGGTTCCTTTTTTATGAACCGATGCCTATTAAGTGGCCAAGAGTTCGTACGTCGGTTCCTAAGTGTCGGTTATGAGTTGACAACCCACGCCTAAAGTTTTGTTACACTATACACATCGGTTTCTTCGAGGGAATTGACGTGTATACTAATACAAATAATTTCAAAATTACCACTGCATGCCTTTACGCGTCTTTTTTTTCAAGAACCAACGTGTAATGTCATTTTTTATTTTGAATTCTGTAGTAGTGAGGCCTGAAAGGCCAGAGCAATGAGTTTTGATCCAGATTTATTCACATGAAAGTGACTCTATATGTGGGTCTATAAAACAAGTGGAGGGAAAGGTACCACCTACACAGGGTGTTTCCATCACAGAGACACCCAGTCTCTCTAAATCAAAATTGTAGAGGAAGCTACTATATATTCTATTGCTAGTCTTGTTATTCCTTCATTATCTTGGGGTTCAACATTGAGATAAAATCAAGAAGTTTGGGTAGGGAAATCTTTGGTTAGTCTACCGCATTTCCTTTGCCTAACTTCTAATTGAAGTTCAACATAAGATGCACTTAATATACGGATTGTATTGGAGATACTCTTAATATTACGGTTCACTTATATGAAATGCCTAATAAATGCTTTTGACTTTTTAACTTTTTTATTGCACCGAAGATGCACAGAAGTTGCACAATAGCTTTAATTGCTGTTATAAACATGTTTTCAACACCAAATAACAATCCTCCTTAATTTGATACGTTCCTAGAGGTGAGGGAATCAAGATAGGCGATCAAAATCATCCAAATGAGCAATTGGGTGTATTCTGTGAGCTAGACTTTAAAACGAAACAACAGAGAATTTAGAATGTCAACCTAAAGCTGTCATTTCTATTTTAGAAAGTTAATTAATTGAAAAATACAAGGCCATGAAGAGTAGTAGTATATTGGAACATGGAAGTTGTAAAAAAAAAAAAAAATTTCTTTTCTTTTCTTTTCTTTTTTTTTTTTTCTTTTTTTTGAATAACCATCTTGATTATTAGGGCTTATGCTGATTATTTATCTCTCTCCCCTCCACATAATTAATACGCAGTCTATTGATTGTATTGGAGATACTCAATTGCGGTTCTCTCTCTCTCTCTCTCTCTCTATATATATATATATATATGAATTGTCCCACATATGTTCTTTGACTTTTTAACTTTTTTTGTCGCACATAAGTTGCATGATAGCATATTACTTTTGTTTTAGACATTAATTTTGCTTTCCTCATTCAATTAGGAATTTCAACATATTTCTATTTTGGTCATCCAACTTAACTATTAATTTTGAGTGAATCAGGACGAGTAGGATGATTGTGTTGATGACTTCGAGCTCCACTACTGCTGTCCCAAGTAAGAATGTTAAGGTTTGGAAGCTTAGAGGAACCGACTATGTATTCTGTTGTTGGTCGTATTATTTCGTCATTATATCTTGGGGTTCAGTTCAACATTGCGATGTATAAGAGAAGTTGGGGTAGGGAAAAAATTTTGTTGGTCTACCACATTTTCTTTGCCTAACCTCTAATTATTGGTTCTCAGCAATTGGAGATCTTATGTGTCCTTATATACCTTTCTTGATCTTATGTTCATTCTTCTCGAATTAGCATTTAGAATTTCACGAGGTACTTTAGTGAAAAATCGAGATAGATTATCAAAATCCAAGAAGCAAGTGGGTTTTGTTGTTTGAGAACCGTTTAGAAAAAAACAGTAGAGAATTTATTGTCTACCTAAAACTAAATTATTTCTATTTTAGGATCGTACATTGTAAGCACATTTATATCCTTTTCCAAAATGAAAAACAAAACAAAGCAGTAAAATAACTGGAATCAATTATATGTAATACGGTTTCTTTTTTTTTTTTTTCGTGGATGCTGGGTACAAGTTGGTTAAATTCAATTTATAGAGGAGACTCTACCGAAATTTCTATATTATTTTATTAAAAAATACATTTTCAAAAATTAATTTAGAGTTTATGCATTTTAAGTCTAAGTGATTATAACATTTTCGCGTTTAAGATTTTTAAACTCTGGGTGTTAACACACTATATATTCTGTTGCTCGTCGTGCTATTCCGTCATTATATATATATATATATTTGGGATTCAACATTGAAATCTATAAGAGTATCTTTTAATGGGAAGGTGTGGTCCTGTGATAATTTGGAGGGGAGAGATAGAGAGGATATGATTATTTTAATTGAAAATTTGGGTAGAGAAAAAGAGAGGCAAATGTGAAAAGAAGAGAGAGAGAGAGAGAGATTCAAAAATAATGACAAAATATTAGTGGAGGAGGTGAAGATAAATGTGTATTTGAGAGAAATGGAAGGAAAAAATATTGTAAATGAGAGAAAAGTGATTAAAAGAAAATGAAAATTAAAAAATAGATAAAAGTATGAGTTTTCTCACCCGATTGTTTTGTTTCTTTCTCTCTCGTCAATGGTCCAAGTCCAGGAGATCATGTAGGGAAAACTTTAGTTGGTCTATAGCGTTTCCTTTGCCTAACCTCTTACTGGTTCTCAGGAATTGGAGATCTTATATATGTTTCTTTCCACACCATTTTGGATTTCATTTCCATTAGGAATTTGAATTCCAGCATTCTTTTTCTTTGTTCTTGAATTAGCATTTTTAGACTAATTTTACGAGGTACTTTGCAGAAGCCATTTCATTACCCATTATGTTGGCTTATTCTAATGCTTCAGATTGTTGATGGAAATTTGAGCAATAGTTGCTTGAATCTACCAGCAAAAGCATAGAAGATATTTTGGAGTCAGGTACATTTTGCAAAATCATAGTTGAAATGCCTATTATTTCTTGCTAGGACTTTACGGCTATATAGTTGCTTTGTAATGCTTTTTTTTTTTTTGGAGATAAGGTTCATGACGTCCTCCTCCTTTGTTTTACAGTTTTTTTATATTAATACATTATCATCAAAGTAACATTAGTTGATTAAACGAAAAGTTGTATCTTGTACTTAGGAGTTGACTAGGTGACACAGAAGTCCTAAAATGTCAACAACATTAAATGCTTGTAATCATTACATATCAATGATCTATCGGTATAAATAGAAAGAGAACAATGCTAAAACCAGTCACTCTTCTTCCCCACAAAATCTCTATTTTGTATATATGTTATTTACCCTCCTCCATAAATTCCCTAACTACTCTACATAAGATTTCACCCGAAATTATATAGAAAAATTCAAATCTTTCTATATGTATGAATTGGAGATACTCTTAAAAGTACAGTTCATATATGAATTGCTCAATAAATACTTGCGACTTTCTGTTTTCAACATGTTTTAATTAAGCACCAAATCGTAATAATCCTCTTAAATGCATCGACCTCCTTTTTGTTCCACATGGTCATGGCTGCTAGAGGCAGAGACGAGCTATACTTTGACGGGCTTCTCTTGAAATGCCTCATTGCTCTCATCATCTACTTGTCGTACCACCAACAATAGCTTGAATTTGAGAGAATATACTGGCCTCTTGCTTCTAAAATATCTCGAGGTACAACTTATGCACGCTATTTGCACAAATCAAGTACATCTTGGTTTTCACTTTCGACTATGATTTCAGAGTATTTACAACACATGACAAGCGTGAACACGCTATTTTTTATTAGTTGAGGTACCTGACCAATAAATAGCTCAACAAAGCCTTGTTTAGCTAGACCCGTAATTTCATTTCTTAATTTGCTTTGGTATTTTCCTTCATTCTTTTGTCATTTCTTTCCTTCATCATTGCCATTTTAGTACTTCCTATATATTCTAAAGAAACTTAAGAAGTTTTAAGTATATAAATAAGTTAAAAGTACAATACAAGTTGGTGGCACTAATAAATAGTACTATTATAGATGGGAGATTTGCTCAACTGACCTGAGGCGGGCATGGCATGCTTACTCACGCAGTAGTGGGTTCCACCAATGCCCGCCTCGAGGGGTTGAGCAAAAGGCTTATTTTGTAACCTTGTATGGAGACTGAGCTCTAGGGATCGCAGCTGTAAAAAAACAAAAACTCACTTGTAAGTTCTTTATTTTTTTTATTATTAGGAAATCTCCATAATGTAGACCATACAGTTTTCATTTAAAAAAAAAAAAAAAACACTAGGTGAAATACAAAGTATTATGCATTTTAGAACACTACTTGTAGTCACGATCTCCCGCCATATATAAACTTGGATAATTCTTTTCTAGGTCGTCCGAGGTTTGAGTTTTCAGTAAATAGATTTAAAATAACAACTCATCCCAACCGAGAACAAATACATATAAATTCCAGAACACCAAATGATTTGAAAAGACATACTCATGCTGCACAAGAACTGCTCCATACCAGTGTGTACATTTGCAACTTACATAGCAACTCTAAACCGAGCCAAAAGGTGAAAACAACGTGGCTTTGCAATA
>CAVNYN010286788.1:0-39268 GCA_963692815.1 Nyctanthes arbor-tristis
GACGCAGTGGGGGAAGAGATGGTGGTTTCGGGGGCCGCGGTGGGGGGAGAGGTGGGGGGAGAGATGGTGGTTTCGGCGGGCGCGGTGGGCTGAGAGATGGTGGCTTCGGCGGACGCGGTGGTGGGAGGGATGGCGCTTTCACTGGAGCTCGGGTGGGTTGGGACAGGAATGAACGTGGTCCACGTGATCAATATCACCATTTAGATGCGCCAGGGCGTGGTCGAGGCAGGGGACGGGGACGATTTGATTACAGAAGAGATATTTCAGATAGGAAAAGGGAGAGAAGTTATAGCTCTAGCCCTGAGAGAGTTCGAACATGGGGTTATAGCCGAAGCCGAAGCCATAGCCGTAGCTCAAGCAGGAGCCGCAGTCGGGGTAGGAGTTATAGCAGGAGCCGAAGCTGGTCTCGCAGCCGCAGTCGCTCGCATAGCCGGGGTCGGTCTCGTAGCCGCAGTCCCAGCTATGATAGATATGAGAGGAGGCCGCGACGCAAAACCAAGTTTGATCAGATGGATGATTCGACCCGCATTGTTGAGGTTCCTCCTGAATCTGGGGCACCCACAATGTATCCACCCGCAGAAAGCAAGGAATTTTGCGGAGTTGAGCCCGTGGAGCAGGCTCCATTAGCTGAAAGTGTTAATACCGGCCTTCCCTGATGCTGGATCCAACCCAGCTGCTGAAACTTGTAAAAGGTGCATTTGTTCCGTGTTGAAGCATACACGTCCCATTTTGCGGTGGAGATGTTTCTTAGGTGTGTTATTCAATGTTTCTATTGAAGAAGCTTTTTGTACGAAAGAGACATATATAGTTTGTCATACTAAATTTTCATTGCCTCAGAGCCCTCATTTATCATTAGATTTTCTTGGTGTTGGGCGTAGAAAGAAATCCCTTACCGCGATGGTGTTTATTCCCGATTAGTATTTTAGCGTTAATAGGAATACTAAGATAAATAGACAATGCTGTTCCCATTTTTGTTTTGTTTCTAATGTTATTCTTTCATGAAATCAAAGTTTTAAAACAGAAGCTTTGTGCCTTATTAAATTTTGTGCCAAGCTATGGAGAAGTCACGCGTTTTCTCCAAAAGTGAAAATGATTGAAACACATCGATGTTCATGTTGCCACTTATTTTGCCTTCTTGTTGAATTGGTTACTTGTATGTTGCTTCTGTTTGTTGTTGAATTGGCTACTTGTATGTTGCCTTTGGCTATAGATTTTGCTATGGTGTCTAATGGACATTATTTATGGAGTGTAAACTGTGATGTGGCAAGTGTCTATTGGACACATTGGAAGATGATGACCTCATTCCCTTTTAATGTGTTCAATAGACACTTGCCACATTATAGTTTAGACTCTATAAATGATGTCCAATAGATATCATAGAGAAATTGATATTATTATGTCGCTGGTTAAGCACCTCATTTTTATCCTTTTTTTCTTTCTTCTACAAAATATTTGCACAACACTTTTATCGAGTCAGAACACTTCCTTGTGTTTTGATTAAACAAAATACAACCTACTTCTAAGATGCAAGCAAAGTCTCCCTAAGGTACCTCTATTTCCATTTATTTTTTAAGTTTTATTTTAATTTATTTTATTTTTTTGGTTTTGTTTTTAATGACATCAAACTACGTGCATTTTAACTTTACTAGTTATCTCACCCGTGCGTTGTACGGGAAAGATAATTGCAAATTATATATGATACTAATACAAATGTTACTAAAATCGAACAAAACAAAAAATACAAACATTATTATGTGTTTTCCTTCACCCAGTATATAAATTGAATTCAGAACCCATTGTCAGCCATATGAAAAATTGAATTTTAATTTCAGAAAGGTGAAAAATTAACAATGATAAAAAATGTTTGAATGATTAATCATAGATATAAACAGTGAAGAAAATCATCAAATCATGTCTTGTGTTGTAGCAATAGTGTCAAGTTCTTCGAATAAACATCACAAAGTAAATTACGGTAAACAACTCAATTTCTTTATATATATATATACACAAAAATATATATATATATATATATATATACACACACAACAGTGCAATTGATTGCAATGCCACCCTTCATTTCTCTAATGCTCAAATCTATGAAAAGAGAATATATATTTGTGAAAAGAGAATATATATATCCCATGAAACCAAAAAGAATGTATGCACGCCAATTCATTTTCCAAATTAAAAGTCAAAGCTTCCATGAAAGTAATTTGCCTTGAAAGTTGGGATGTCAACCTGTTTCATTCAAGGTTTTTGGCAATTTTCAAAAACTCGTTTTTAGAAAAGAAAAAAGCAACAAATAAAAAAATATAAATTTCAGAATTGGCAACTTAAATTTTCCCGCTAAAAGCTTTCCTTGGCTGTTCCTCTATATAATATATATAGATTATAATTTTCTTAGTATTATAATAAGATAAAAAATTTAGGGAAAAAAAAGATGTGATTAATTAAACGCACGAAGTAAGGAAAAACTTTTACAATTAATTAACACAAGCAATTTTGGACTATTCTCTTTAATTTGTTATAAAAAATCAACCTTTGTTCTAGTCTTCAATTTTTTAGTTGAATGGAAGGTTGCGTGGTATAATACATTATATTATGAAAATATATGTGGATGAAATAATCTGATTAATTTTGTTTTTTTTTTGAAATAAAAATGAAATAATCAGATGTATCTGATAAGCCCTTGCTCTTACGTTAAATAAACATACACTTCATAAAACCTTTGTGAAAAAAAAGACAGGGACATGTTTTCTTTACCATTCTCAAATTGTTTTTGGTTTTCAATTTTTTTTATATTAAAAATTTGTTTACTTTTATATCTCAAAAAATGCTTTTTCGAGGATGAAAATTCTACACAGAAATTTAAAATGACATTTTGCCTTGTTTTTGAGTGTTTTGAATATAAAGAATTGACAACACTCGAAAAATAAAAATTAATTAATTTTTTCTTAAATTGCAATCGAGGCACAAAAAAGAATGAAAACTTAAATTGGAAATTGAAATGCAAATATGAATTTCCGTAATTTACACCATCTGTAGTAATGCATGGATTACATTTATATTGTTAGTTTCATAAAAAAGGAAATAGAATAAGAATTTATGGGACGAAAAGGCGAAATCCCATGGAGAAGAAAGTGGTGCACATCAATCCTTCATACATTGTATTTGAAGTTGTAAAAGAAGAAATTTCTCATACCATTAAGAATGGACCGTTATTCATCTTCCAGATGAAGCATTTTCTTTATTCATATCAAGAAGTTCATCCCTCATGTCTCACATTTTCATGTCACAGCACATATGTAGAACAAAATCAAAAAGGTGGGCGCGACGGTTTGTCTTAACTTCAAGACTAGTGTCCAGCTATATTGCCATCAATAATTGGAGTGCTACGACGACAATGCCAATAGAGGGAGATCCAAGATCAGATTCAAGGGCTTTCGCTGAATTTCCGCCCAGACAGTCTCTCAGATTCATATAGCATGTGATTTATTAGGCCCCTAGCCGCACTGCCATATGGACATTTCAATGTGAACAAAATTGGTAAACCAGGAAAATTACAAAATGAAATCATCAAAAGTATTAGAAAAGAGTGGAGGATAAAAAAGGCAGCCCAAAACTGAAATCCTCGGATGAGAACCACAGGAAGAAAATACAGTGAATTGAAACTTACTCGTCCTTCAACTTCTGAATCTTTTCTGGATCTGTCTCATGCATATGCTTTTTGAACTGCTGTCTAATCATGTCAACAACAAGCTCTGTATTGTATTGCTGAAAGAGTGATAGAGATTTCATGGATTCTATGGATGTGGTGATAAAAGCTGAGTAATAGGGTTTCTATAAAACGTATGGTGGTTAACATTGATCAGATAAAAATTAGAGCTAATGTTAATCTATCACAAGCTGTTTGTCAACTCTAATTAACCCAAAGGCTGTGGCTTGAGAGTTAGTTTTTGGATGGTGAGCATGGGGAAAAGACCAAGATGTTAAGAAAAGTGAATAACAATCAAGAACTCTCATTCTCATTGCCACAATAGAAAATTATTCAACTATTCCATCATATTTATCTTCTGGGCTACAGAGAAATTTGGATTCAACAAGAAACAAGTTACATAGCATCGAAAATATTAGCATATGTAAGCAAATACCTTCTGGCCAATATATTTGGCACGCCTCAGGCATTCACGATAAAGCTGCAAATTATTAAAAGAAAGAAAAAGGGTCATGGGATGTATCAGTATACAGGAAGTCTTTTTCCAGATATTGTCACAGACATAAAGAATCTATTTGTATATGCAAAACACAGCCTAAATTCTGTCCAAAAAATTAAATCCTTCAAAGCCAGACATAAAATTGTGCACAAAAATATTAAAATGAATTAAATATGTTCAAAGATAAAAAATTAATAGGAACGGAATTGAGTAATAAAAGTACTAACTCGAATGGCATTATTTGCCAGTTCAGGAGGCAAAGCTGTCTGCAAAGACGGCATTTTCCCCTAATTTTACCTGACAAAAAATATTGCAACGGATTAATAGACACAAACACAATCTATCTCGAGCTCAGTAAACGCACATACACTAATAGAAAGCGATACATCTGGTAGTGATCCAAGGGTGTGGAACACTACAGCGGCAGGAGAGGAAGTGGAAGCTCTTGAACAAGTTTTCCGATTAGACAGTCCACAATTTTTACAAAACCGAAATGCCATCCGGATTCCAGAAAATTTCAAACAGGTTTCAGTCGAAAAATTCTAAAAAATCACAAAATTGCATCAGACACAATATATTATATACCGTAGAGACAGATTCAGATGTTGCTGGCTTCTAACAAGATGAATGTACCATTACATCAATCTGAAACTTTGCTGTTTTCCGTAGAAACAGGTTCAGATGCAAGAAATTTGAAAAAGTAGAATGGAACATTCAAACCCATACAACCAGCAAATTGATGTCATATATAACACAAGAAACCATCAAGCAAAAAGCAACAAAAACTCTCAATTGGAACCCAAAATAGCACCTGATGCGTGCGCCAAGAGATTCCACTGGTTGCAAGGAAGAAATTGAGTAATTGACTCTTCAGTCTTGATAATGGGTAGAAATGAGTAATCGGAAGAAGAGAGACGATTCTGCTGTGTTCTCTATAGTTACCCTAAGAATGTTTTTATAATATTATATAATAAAATAAATAAATTAAAAATTGGTCAATAAATACTAATCGCAAATATATATTCTTTTCAAAATAATAAAATAAATTTTTTACAATTTTCAATAACCTTTCTTTACCTCACTACCATATATTTTCTCAAAAAATAAATTAATAGTCTAGACTGGTTTCATAGTGGATTTCTAACTGAACCGATCATTGCAATCCAATTTTGAACATTGCCAAGGAGTCATATTTGTGTATAGAAATTCAATGAGGAGTTTTTCTATGGAAAACTCATTTCTCCACTATAGAGCTCAAAAAGTGACTTGGCAAGCCAAGGTGGAGAAGCCACATATGCAAAGAAAATTTCCCTCTATTTTGCACGGCCCCACCATCAAAATAATTGACTCTGATGTCAAAACCCCAAACCCCACCCCACATTTTAGGACCCCCCGGCCAAATCGCTTGGTCTCTCTTTCTCTCATCGCTGCCGTTCGCCCCACCACGCCCAATTCCGAAGGCTGGCGAAGTTCCTCCAGGCCGTCGGAGAAGGTGACCCAGCCCAGCCAAGCCATCCCCACCCCAAAATCTCAGGTTATCCCCCTCTAAACAAACTGCTGCCTGTCGAGGAAGAAGAAGAAATGTAGTTGCTCGGACGACGGAGAAGAAGAAGCGAGCATCCTCATAGTGTGACGGAAGACCGCCCCCAAATCCCTCTCTCGCTCTTGTTCAAAAAAGGGCTTCGACATCATGTTAATTGGAATGCCAACATACTTACATGTAAATTGATGCTTGATAAAAATTTATAACTTGGAAGACCTTTTTTGGTTTCAATATTGTTTCCATGTTCTGTTATGTACTGCTGTTTAATTTTCATATTGTATATTAAATACTTAACTGTATGCAACATATGCATCACATATGCCACACACTGCTAGATTTTGTGGAAAGTGGATCATGTAATGATACAATATGGATCATGTGTGTTGGTATATAAAATTTAAATTATGTTCATAGTTGTGATTGTACTATGATGAATCCCAAAAACACGAGAGCACTTGTTCGTTTGGTGGATTGGCATGTAGTTAGGCTGATTTTACAAATTATCAAAAGATGTAGTAAATTCATAGTGTGAGGAAATAGGAAATGTTTGCACGATAAAATTGGAACTTTCAGCCTATAAGAGCACAAATTAACTATATTTACAAAGGTACTCATTACAACCTAAATTGGCCCAACTCACTGACAATAAATTAATAGAAACGCGGATTAAAATGCTTCTCGGCAGTTGGTTTTGGGTCTTCTGAGCAGTCGGGCGTCGGAGCAGTGTTCTTGCTGAGATAGAGAGGGATTTTAGGAGCCGGTACTCCGGGAGAAAATGAGGACGCCGACAGGGGTCCTTCGTTGGCGTGGCCATCGGGCGTTGAGATTTGGTGTTGGGGGTGGGGAGAGGAGGAGCTCCGGAGACATAGAGAGAGAAACGGGGAGGGAGGATCGAATTTGAGGAGACGGGGTTGTGGGTTCTGAATTCTGGGTTGGGGCTAATAGTCATAGATTCAATTTTTTAGTGGGCCCTGGTTCAAAAGGAGGGGGATATGTTGAAATTGACTTGCCAATTTGGCGTGCGCCTGTGACCACCTTGGATGCCAGCTCACTTTTTGAGCTCCATAGTGGAGACATGAGTTTTTCATAGAAAAACTGATTCAATGAGTCAATAATCAGACTTTGAAGCTAAACGTTAGTTTTCGTTACTTTTACAAACATAGTGTGAGAGTAGTACCAAAGATAGATCAATTATGTTCTCAAAATGTTAGCGGCACTCTCTTATATAGATATCAATTCTCATATTCCAAGAGTGAGATTTTTGACCTCTAGTTTAGTTAACTTTACTAGTCTTAGTGGATGTATATATACACGCTTCCATGTGGCATGTGTACATGCACCCACCTAGGTGTGTGTTTGGCAACTCTATTTATAAACTAATATGTTTATAAACTGAAACATGATATCATTTTATTTGTTTCATTTTTTTCAAAAAGTCAAAAAGTAAAAGTCAAATCGTAATTTTTGATTTTTTATAGAAAACAACCAATAAAATGTTGCTATGTAGTAATTCATAAACCACCCAGTTGCCAAACACACTGCTACAGGTGTTTAGAAATTTTTTGATAATTTATTTTCTTTATTTTGTTTTTAAGAAAAAATATAAGTTTAACTTTGCATTTCGTTTGATTGTCTTTGCACTGAAAACATTCAAAACAAGGAAAATAGTTCCATTATTTTCTTCTTAAATGACAGTCACAGTGCGACGTTGAAAATGAATTATCAAACTCAAAACAGAAATAGAAATTTAACACATTGTTAGAACTCAAATTCATAGATAATCTCATTTATCAAGAAAAATGTTCTCATCACACGATGAGGGAAATAAATCCCAAAGGGATGGATTCTAAAGTAGACAAACTCTATGCCTCTTGAAATCTGTACAACAGTCTTAACTAATAATATATATATATAACTAATCAAATTTTCAACTGTTTTCAGCAGCCACATAATGAAATCTCTGCTAGTTTCTCAGGCATTCCTTCTTGCAAACAATCAATTGGAGGTATTGTCAGCGTCTCCTGAGTACCGTACGCGTTCCAACAGAATGGGTCGTCGACTAGTACCCCTTCATACGGCAGGAGCTCGACTTCTGACATCGTAATGTTCGTGCAAGCAACGCTATCGCTACAAGCAAAGTGGATCGGAGGACTTCGCACATCATAAGTACCTTTTATGTTACGGTCCGATCTGGTCTGATAAGTAAACAGCCGATGTCTCGTTCCTACAAGCCTTGGTTAAACAGTAGTATTGATCGATAATTATGCTGTTTCGAACATTCTCCATCTCGATGTTCTCAAATGATATGCCTGTTACCGACCCCGTCCCTCCTTGCCGCGTCTTGATCCTTAGACCGTTGTCTGAGTTTTTTATCATCGCGTTCCGGACTGTAATGTTGGACACACATGCATGGGAATTGTGTACTCCGAGGCTTCCAATGCTGTAAATAGAATCTTAAACTTTCAGACGAGATAGTTCAACTACTAAATGAGGAGGTGGCAGGGGAATCTCTATAGTGACCCTTTTTATTCTAAGTGTGAAGAAACACATTACACATACCTCATCCCGTGACTAGGCCCACATGTGACGGCTTCGATATCTACGTTCGAACAACCTGGTCCGATCGAAATACAATCGTCGCCTGTTCAATGATTTTATCCTCGAACGATGTTAAAAACTGCCAACCATGTAACTAAATTGGACATAATTCAGAATCAGAGGACATCTTTGTTACCATTGCCTATCACTGAATTGTATATTCCGACAGATTTCGTGTTCTCGATGTGAATTCCATCGGTGTTCGGGCTCAGCGATCTTGAAGAGATGGAGAGTTGGTTAAGGAGTACGCCTTCACAGCGATCGAATTTCATGTGGAATTGGGGACTATTTTGGATACGCAAACCACTCACGACCAAATTTGAGCTCATGAAGAATCGAATCAGCTGCAAAATGAGGGAGCAAATCAGATTTCTTAACATTTTTTTTCCCGCTAAACGGAAACTTGTTTTCCAGGGAAGAAAATAGTCTGGTTTGGTTGATTCGACTTACTGCAGGACTATTACATGGTCCTGGTAATGTTGTTCCATTAGGGCGCTGAAAATGCCATTTTTTCCCTTTCATATTAGTAAGTATAACCACTGACTGCTTAAGAAATTTCAGAATCAGATAGAAATTTTTTACCCTGTGAGGTTTGCAGGGGAGTTCCCACCAGTCTTTGCCGTTACCTTCGATGGTCCCATTGCCTGTGAAAGTCATGATATTGAGTTGATAAAACACCAGCCATTGCTTATTGCTATCCGATTTTGGCCAGCAATCGGGGCCGTTGGGCGGCATTAAGATTCCGTCCACCTTAGTACATTCAAAATCATGATGATCATCACCAATTGAAAATCAAAATGCTTGAATGAATCTATGGTTTATAATAATGTAACAAACACGAGAAAACTCGATTCCTTACTTGGAAAACAAGTCCTGGCTTGCAAGGACCTGAAAAGATGGTTGAAGTGATCAAGAAAACAGAGTCTGCTGGGGCCAAAACTGTGCCTGATTCCACTTGACAGGCTGCTTTCCAAGCGGCAACGAATGCAGCAGTATCGTCGGTGCTGCCATCCCCAACTGCCCCAAAAGATGTCACGTCGAAAATGCGGTTTGAACTTGTAGGATCGTTCGGTTCTTCAGGAGCCGGAGGGTAACTGGGGTCCGAAGGAACACGGGGAGGATTGTTAGGAGATTCGTCTTCAGGGCTTGGAGCGTAGGCAGGGGACCTTTTACTTCTGTTCTTGTGTAATTTCTTGACTACATGATGCCTTCCTTCCACATTGCTCGAATTTTGAAACAACAAAATCGTCGCGATGCATAACAGCATTAAGTGACGATGGATTCCCATTTCCATTTGAAACTAATGCAAGAAACAAAATCTTGGACAATGTGAAGATCAGAAAGAAACAGAGGAAATTATCACAGTAAGAAGAAAGGTGGGGTGTCTGAGGGTAAGTTACATTGTGCAAGTAGAGGCAGTGAATTTATACTCAAAGCTTCAGCAGTTGCTAAACTAAGTGTTGGTGCTAGAAACTTACACGTGTTAAGTTCAGGTTGATTCCTCCATGTAATTGTGATCTGGCAGGGGATTCTCTTTGTTCTTTTATGCAAATTTCTGTTGAAGATGTGAACAAGAAATGATTTGTTTGGTAGGTAAGAGATACACTGGTCAGAATGTTTAAGTACGAGCGACTAATATGATTTGAGGAGGGTGTGGTGATATGCTGATATTGTACAATATTACTCTGTTTGGTGCTGTTATGACACTTCTTGTTTGAACATTCTTAGATATATGTCAATTTTTGACCTAGCAATCACTCTCAAAACTCTATTTTACATACAGCTCGACTAGATCATACATTTCACTAGACGAGAATTACATAGGGTTGGTCTTTGTACTGTCAGTGCTGTCTAATGATGTGTGTGACCGAAAGGTCAGAAAAAATTGAGAAGTATTTCAAGGCATCTGATTCAAAAAGTGTACAACCATATATCTATGTTTGTGATGAAATGTGGTTTAATGAATGGCATTGTTTTTGCATTTTTTTTTTACTGTAAAGGCAAGTGAAACTCGTGAATGTGTGTTGTTGGGCAGTGACTTGTGGCCATGGAAGTAGTAAAACCATTAGACAACAGAATTAAAAAATTTCATTCACGGGTAAGGGTAGGGGTTGGGGTAGGGTAGGGTAGGGTAGCGTGCCCTACAAACAAAAACAACACTGCCTTTTAACCAGATGGACTCTAGAGATCACCAGACTTCTCTAGGGTGATTGTTTCTGATAAATTTGAGTCGAGCTGCATGAATTCTTCTTCATCATTCCCTTTTGTCAGGTGATAGAGTTATTAGGGGATCGAGAGAAACAAGTATTGTATTATAATGTATTGTGTATTGGCTTTCTTTATGTTGTATTGCAAAGAAAAGCCGGTGAACATAGTCGTTTCTTATTTATCTCTTTTAGTATGATAGTATGACGGTACATTTATCTTAAAATCTTTTAGTATTGACTCCAAAGAGCTTGATACTTGAAAGTGCGAATGTAAGATTTCTGTCAATTAAAAAGTTGCCCTGTCCATGGAGCATTCCCTTCAAATCTAATTCATAGTTTATTTTTGTTGACTTGTGATCAAGCCAGTTATTATATGGCTATTATATTTGTTCCTAGGAATTGTAGAGATTGTTACATTTGCTTAAGAAGACCCAAAAGAAATATGTTTGTAATCTATTCTATCTTTGTAAAAAAAAAAAGAAAAAAAAAAATTAAGAATGCTGAAGTTCAGCTATTACTCTTTTTTGAAAATTTTCTATTATTAATAACTAGATTACTCATAATACCAGGTGCATGATGTGTCTCAATAAAAAAAATCAACATATACGCCTTACTGTCACATGTCCCTTCCCTACCCCACTATGTGTTAGAAATTTTTTTTACTCCTTTTTACTTGTCAATTTGAGAATGATATCATAATCCCATGCATATAAAATTTTTCATAAATTAAATCAAACATGTATTTACGTTGATATTTGTGTTCTACTTCTATTTTTTCTCCTAGATAGATAGGTAATGCACATTGTATATGATACACAGCAAGCCCCCTCACAAAGAATGGACACGTGTTCTTGATCAATCACGGGAAGTTGGTCCGTGTAAATGTCACAGGCAATTAACTGTGTTTTGATTATTTTTACTATTATTATTATTATAGAATGTAAAAGGTAGGGTTGTACTTTTGAGTTTTCGGCAGTAAAAACGCACTCAGGCCAAACTGGGGGGGGGGGGCTCATCTTCGTTGAAGAGAGGTTATCTCGAGACCCATTGTTGACTTTCTTGTTATATATCACTTCAGCGGGTGCGGATTAGTTATTTAGTAATATTTTCATTCCGCAAGGTTAATAGTCATGTACAATATTTTCATTCGTTTCAAAGAGATAGTTTACTTATCATATTGAATATATTTTTAGTTTTTTATTTCCATATATATATACATATATATCTCATAATTAATTAATATATCTTGTTAGTACCATACATCAATTATCTATGAGTTGAAAGTATTTTCTAACAATTAATGAGATATAAGGGTTCATAAATTTTATTTTATCTGCACACAAGCCTGTTATTATGCCTACGTACATGCGTGACACACATCCAAACTACAAACACCTCATGTTGTTGCGAGCAAATGTTAAGAACATATAGAAATGAAACCAAAGTGATGTATAGTTTAAAAATGAAATGATAACAATTGAAATTACTTGTACAGAATTTAAAAAAAAAAAATTGACAGTTAACATGAACAACGTGATTTCAAATTGAAAATTAAACATAGTGTGTGGTTTTCATTATTTATATCATATATTAGAAAATCGAACCATTCAAAAGTTTCTGCATAACAAAATAATAAAATATAATAAAGAGATTATTGGATAGCCACATGAGTGTGTATAGCGGGATAATCCTGTCAAACGGATGGCGAGAGATCAGAATATCCAAAGTTGTTTCATATATGGCAAATATATTGTTTTATTTTAAACAATAATTAATTATTATACTATGATTTTTTAATATTATTTTATCTTTAGATAATGCTATACATACACTTCATCACGTGTCCACCTTATTGAAACACAAGATGGGGTGTACACATTTTATTATTCTTTATCTTTAAATAGGTTCTTTATATACATCATATATGTTTACACCACTTGCCGCCACAGATAGGGATGGGAATGGATCAGATCGGCGCCGATCCGATTTGCTCCACGAAAGATTTATAAAACCATAATTTGCTCCATGATCCACGACTTACGAATCAAAGTAGATTGGATCTGATCAAGATTGCGATCCACCAGCCAATCCACGAAACCTTTTTTTTAAACACCATACATTACATTACTCTAATCTCCTAACTTAGTTTTCTTATCTTACATACACTACAATATATTTTAACAGTAAAATAAAATTAAATCGATATCAACTATCAAACATTCGGTTAATATCAAGAAAATTTTAAATACAACCTCGTATAAATTAGATAATTCCAAGTGTCTTCTCATTGAAATTCCAATATGGGATTCCTAAAACACAAAAACGGTGCCTCATAACAAAGGTTATCGCTAGTTCTTGGTTCTTTCTCCATAATCCACTTCAATTTTCACAAACTCAAATTCCCCCACTATTATACTACATTTGTGATTTGTTGTAAGCGTTTTGAGAGATGCAAAACTATTCAATCGTTCCTTTTTAAAAAGTATTGTTTCACCTATTTTGTGATTGTTTAGGCCATTCAAAGCCTCAAATGATCTTATCTCTCCGATCCATAAAAGGTAATATTCTTAACAACACGCTAAGTTTTGTAAGTTATTTCAAGCATTTTAGCATACCATGACAGAAATGTCGTTCATTCGTATCAAGTATCGTTTTGGGTATTCCTCATCATTTAAACCATTCTTGACATTGAATTAACTTACTTACTCCACATAGCGATGAGTAAAATGGTGCGGGTTGAGTAAGTGATTTATTACAAGCATTTAGGATGCACAACTACATAATCGTTCCTATCCATTCACCTATTTTTGATTGTTTAGGCCATTCAAAGCCTCAAATTATCTTATCTCTCCACAAAAAGGTAACATGCTTAGCAACATGCTAAGCTTTGTAAGTTGTTTCAAGTATTTTAGCGGATCATGAAAGAAGTATCGTTCTTTCGTATCAAGTATCATTTTCGTGATTGCTAGACCGTTGTTAATATATCAAATTATCTTATCTATTTTAGATAGCGATGTGTTCAACGGTTCATGTTAAGTTTGTGGTTTGTTGCTAGGGTTTTGAGAGTATCATTTTGCCTATTTGAGATTGTTTAGACTACTTAAAATATCAAATTATCTTATCACTCCATAAAAGGTAAGATACTTAGCGACACATTAAGTTTTGTAAGTTGTTGGAAGCATCTTAACTCATCAGAAGTGCCATTCTAGCTTTTCAATTATTGTTTTGCATAAAACTAAATATTCCATATGTACGTAATACAATCTACTGAATCTAGGTATTAAAAAAAAAAAAAAGAATTGACAATTACATTAATAAGGAATGTTGCAATTGACATTGTCCATAAGTGTCAAAAATACTACATGAGAACTTGTGAAAAAATAAACCTTCTATACATACATGAATAAGTATCGTGTAAAATGTAAAACCTCTACATGAAGAAGATATAGTTCCAAGTCTAAGATTAAAGTTTTATCCTTTATGAAAGAGCTACTGAGGAACATCTCGGTCTATCCAGACCCCAAAATTTCTTGGAGAAGCAAATATCAATCTGCTATTACTCGGACTGACTAGCTAGAATAAGAAGAAAACTACAAGAGTTCTCTTATGTGGAAAAATGCTGCTAGCTCCTTCTGAAAGAAAGCACATAGCATTAAAAGAAATACGGAGGAAGTAAATATTAATCTTATTAAAAAATTAAAACTACTCAAAAATATCAACTAATTACCTCTGTGGTTCTAGCTAATGATGCGGACTGCTTTTTTGGAAGTCTTACATGTAAGAATTATACAAGACGCAATGTGGAATGATATAGCAGTTTCTACCTGATTTTCCAGAACCATTTACGTCTAGTTTCCTTAAACTCATATCAAGTAGTATTCGCTCTTCCTTATCTGCCTTTAAAGTGCAAGATAAATAGTGTTAGCTATGTGAATTTAAAGAAAGCGTGTCAACACTTAGTCATGCACAAATTTACTTGTCTCTTTAGCATCTCTGGAACTCTCATTATTCCATAATGCGAGTAATGGATGTGACCGGGATCCATGACATTTTCAATTAGAAATTCATAATTGAAAATTCCAATTTAGTTTAAAGAATAATCCAAAAGCGGGCCCTTATTTTTATCTTTCTACTATACATTTTAAAATTCTTACATCATTTGATATTACAGTCAGAGTCAATTGTTGGGACACCTATCAAATACATGAATCAACTATTGACTTTTCTGGCACTCAAACATTATGATTGAGCATCTTTGTAAGTATAATCGACCCAAGAATTCGCAAAACTAAACCCAAACCGCCCTACAAAGTCTAAAATCAGAACGCAAAGAAACGAACGCAATAATATGTTCGCCCCGAAGGGCCAGGAGTTCGGCACCGCCGCCTACTTTTCCGTTGAAGCTCCACCATAGTGGATATGCCTCTTTCCACTATAACCAAGAACGGGTTACAAAAGTACACAAGACCGGACACAAAATGATCAAACAACAGCCTAACCCTCTACTTGTTTACAGCCAAACCAGTGTACAAAATACTGTACAAAACTCTCCAATTTTCATAGATCCTTAACTCTAACCTCACAGAGAGATCTCACAAATATGGAAGAGAACCCCAGAAAAACAGTAGAGAGAAGAAGAGGCATAAAAAATAGTCTGCCCTAATCTGATTGAAGGCAGCCCTTTTATATGGCTAGTTAAACATCTGTGATCAATCTTGTATATCCAACAGTTCGCAACAAAAGCAGCAAGTGGAGTGGTTAAAAGCGTGTTTCCAAAAACTGAATATTTCTTTTAAATATAAAAGCAACTTCTACAATCTTCATCTAAATTACTCCCTCGTTGTCTCTTGCTCGGCTGCAATTCTATTTTTCAGTTTCTTAGAAATGTTACTTTTTTCTTGTGGATGAACCACACAAAATGCAAGATTTTTCTTTTTATTTAACTGATACACAAAATTACATAGAGCTGGTTTGAAAGTTATCATTGTAAACAAAAAACAAAAAGTTTATTTTGATTCCATGAAGAGCGATTTAAAAATTATCCCTAGAAATAGAGCAACAAAAATAAAAAGCTGAGAATAGTGTATCCATAAAGTATATCCCTACAAATTATCATATTGTTGAATTATGGGTCATCTAGTTCGACAATGCAGGGAGGATTTTTCTTCAAATGAATATCTTTTTACATTGGATCAGAGTTTGCCCAAAACCAAAGAATGTTATTTTGTTCATAGCTTGGGTATACAGCTACACATGCTTTCAGGGAATGTGTGAACCTGCCGAACCAAACAATCTTCTAATTTCAAATTAAGTTATCTAAATGATGGATGCAAAGGCTAGCACAAAATTTTAAAATAAGTTCTGCTCGAATAAAGGATTATATTTAACTTAAATGACAGTTCAAAGACTTAGGTCATCATATACCATAGTACGTATAAGAGCTAATTGTATACAACAAAAGACATTTTTAAACATTTAGGAGTTAGAGTGAAACCAGCTATTTTCTTTACATAATAATGCTCGTGCATATGAAAACAGGTAAATCACTTCTATTTCCATTTAGCTCACGGCGACATATATCTTTAGCTAAGATTTAGTGACAGAGCATGTCTACTATAATATCATACTTTCTTCTCGATCAGCCATTACATTAGTTCCGATTTTACTTTTTGTAGTGGAAGAACAACACTTCAAATGACAAATTAAGTTTCCTAATTCATTATCTCATTACGACGCATTATTCTTCACCCTGTGGAATAAGGATTATTTTTCTTTAATAATGTTTATCATTTCAATATGTAGGTCGAGAAATTCTGGTACTTACAATTAATAACAACTATTTCCGCTTTCCAAGAAAAAGGAAGAAAAATAGGTCTAACATTGTGCTTAGAAAAACGCCAATTAAAAGCCCACATAGATAGTAGCAGGAAGCATCAAAATTCATGTGTTCCAATTGCAACTAATAAGAGAACATAAATTCATTAAATTCATAATCTCACTCATTTAATTAAGGAACATTATTCACCGGAGGACCGAACACAATGACAACTAAGTCTGGCATATGACTGACAGAATACAAGAGTTGAATGCAAAAATTCCTCTGGTTGCATACCTTAATGATGTGTTAACACTTACAAAGACTGAAGACTTGCGATTCAAAGCCTTCAATCTGGCTATCTCCATGGCAACACCGAGATCTCCCAAAGTCGGCACTGTGGAGGAGGTACAACCAATTGGGCTAGCACCACCGATTATGGTCACGATTGCCCTAGAATTATTCCGTCAGACTGCCGCAAGTTGGGGGTTTGATGTATAGTTTATGGCACAAGCTCCGGAATTGGGGAAAATCAAACTGCGTATTGAGGTGTAAATTGTAACATCCTGTAAAAATCTTAAAAAATATCATACAATATAATCATCATTTTGATAATAATGAGAAAGCTACTTGACTTTGCAACAATTGAAAGGTTGTAAGATTATGACAAAGTGATCGAATTGAATTGCATCAATTGTAAAGTTACAAGATTTGTCACTCCAATGAATACCAAGAAATAGAATGTGACAGTATAATTGTATCGAATTACAAAATTACGAGTTTGCCACTCAATCGAATATCTAAAAATTGAAATATGACAATGTAATTGTATTTGAATTATTCTAAGATTGCTACACAAATAAATGTCAAGAATTGGAACACGATTATTGGAACATGATTGATATTTGGACAATGAATTGGAATTAGAATGTGGTTATTGACAATGTATTGATAATGATTGTATAACCACATGAGTTTGCTATTGATAATGTAAACGTTATTTTGACAATGATTTAATAACCGCTTGAAATGCCACAAGAATTCGAAGTATTTTTACTCAAGTAAGCCTAGAGGCAAGAGGGTGATTGATAGTTAGCATGACTTAAAGTTAAGCAACTTTTCATAAATACCGGGGGGGAGGGGGGATGGAAGATTGCTCCAACCATCCTACCCTTCTCCCTCTCCCGTCCGATCCCTCTCTCCCTCTTTCCCTTTCCACCTCTATATCAAAACTAATTGTCTTGCTTCCTTAGTAAATTTCAAGCTTTTCATAAATAAAAAAAATCGTCCAAAAATACAAAAGGGTGCTACCCTTAAAACCTATCAAAATTTAAGTATTACATTTGGAAATGACCCATCATCATATATATAATGAATACAACTTAAAATACCACTTTGATTAATGAAAATGAAGGTTTTGAAGGCATTTGTCAACAACTCAAAGAATCTTTGGAAAAATCAGGTTAAAGAGGTGAGTAACTATTACTTTGATTTCCTTTTAGCATTTATGATATTTTGATACAATAAGCATGGTTTTTGATTGAAGTCTTCCATGAGATAAATACGGATTTTGATGCATTGAAAAGAAAGATTGACTATTGCATTTGAATCACTAGTTGATACTCTACCCATTGTGTATTTGCTTTTCTTTGCTTTGTTTCCATACTAGGAGCCATCTAATGATACCGAGATGGGCGATGATTAGTGTGATATTTGCTTTGATTTGTTTGGAATTCTGGTAGGGGTCAACTGGGATTTGAATGTGGATCCACTTAATTGTACATGACCATGATTGAATTGATATGAATCTTGCGCATACCACAGGTAGTAGTTTAACTAGTGATAGGGCTCATTTGTGCATTGAATCGTTTTCTTGAAAATAAATCTTTCAAATAAAAGGTGAATCAAATGGTTTTGTTACTCAGTGAGTACTTCATACTCACTCCCCTCTTTTACAATTTTTTTTTAGATGATTGAAGATAAGATATGATATTTGAAAAGCAAGGCAAGCCATGAGTTGGAGCATGTTCACGAATGAAAGTAGAGTTTTGCATGTAGTGGAAACCTATTTTTAAGCGACTACGAATGCAATTATGAACTTAATACCTTTTATATTAATAAGTCTGCCCACATCTTTATAATATATATATATATTTATGCTTTATATGGGTAGTCCTTGTAAGGATTTGAAGCCTACATTTCAAAATAAAAGCTTTCTAATAATTTGGTTTGCTTTGGTAATCAATAAAATGTAACAATTAGCATAACTTCTTGTGTTCTTCATATTTTATTGAAAACTTAGTTTTAATGATTCTTTAAAATTTAACAACTTACTAGTTTAAGTAACAAACTTTATTTTATTAAACTCTATAAGACAAATACACTTTGTTTGTTTTGTATGTCCCTTCTCCGCTATTTGTATTGAAGCTTTCGCTGTAAAATTTGATATTGAAATATAAAATATTCAAGAATACTAGAACATTAGCGGGGCGTGACAAGAATGGTATCAGAGTAACGTTCCAGGGGCACTACATGCATAATCTACTCCGCGCGAGACATCTACCAACCAGCTTGCAAGTAAGTTATTACTTACTAATTTATGAATACTTTGTACATGGTAAAATTTATGGGAAATAAAAGTCAAGTACTATGTAACCTATTGGTATACATTGACATTGATTTAATCGTTTTTAAAGGGTTGAAAGATGGAAGCGTTTGATCTTACCACTCAAGAAAGAATAAGAAAATGAACTCTACTAAGTAGCAGAGAAAGCACGAAAGACATGGGAATAAGCTACCAAACAATTAACCCTTTTAGGTTTACCAGAGGCAAGAAAAATTGGAAGAGAAAGATAAAAGTTTTTAATTTGATCTCAAGTATCATGGCCAATTTAAAGATATCATATGACCTCTATTCATACTAGAGAATATTTTGGTAAAAAAAGTATTATACTATGCGGCCGCATGGCACCCGCGGCCAACCGCGCACGATACCGTTCAAGTAGTATCGGACTAGATGAGTCCCGAATGTCGATCCCACAGGGAAAGTTGCCACCTATTTCACTTGAGTCAATTTCACACCAATTGAATAAAGAAATTAAGAGTTTGCAAAAGAATAATGAGGTTGTTTAAACTAATAATTAAATGCTCTAGCTATTTTAATCTAGGAAAGAACTCAAATTTATGGACTAGAAAATATATGAACGAAAGCGTTGAGACTCACAAATCTACAATAAACAGGCGTTCCAATTATACAATCTCACTCATGATAATTCACCATCACGTGCTCACAACCAGTTTCACAAGTTTAATTGAAAACCTCTCTCGAGCAAATTCAAATCTACCCAACCAAGTAAACCCACTATATCTCTATGTGAATTTCAACCTAGTTGAGTGCATTAATTAACAAGAAACCATTTTTGTGGTCACACAAATCATAAAAGTATATCTCTATCTTCTATGCAGTTTATGTTTCCTATTGAAATGCTAAATTGGTAACTTACCTCTCGGTTTCCTCACGAATTCACTAACGCAATTACAAGTGGATCAGGCTCATAAAAGGGAATTACATATAACAATAGAAAATAAGCACGCAATAACAATTAGAGTTATGAATGAGATTAACATAATTAAAACATGTCTATTGCTTCATCGATTGTCTCAACAAGGAAAATTAGTTACGCATAATAAAGGAATTCATAACATAAGCATTCATAGGGTTTGAATACATGATCAGATTCTAGCAAAGAAAAGACGAAGAATAACGAAGAAAACGTTTGCACCAAACAAAGAACTTTGTTCTTCAATCTTCACGCGAACCCCGGCTTCCAATATCCAAGCCCTTGCTCCAATCTCCTAGCCCTCAAGAATGAGTTTCAATGATGAATTCGCCTTTTTACAGAAGGGTTTTCGTTCTTTTATAGTCGGGGAAACCTTAGAACCCTTGAATGCGTCAAAAGGGCCCGAAAACGCGTAAACGACGTCTCTCAATACGGGTCGCGGGTGGCCGCGGGTATGCTTGCCGCAGCCAAGCCGCGGCCGACAAGTTTTCCGCCAAGCCCGCGGGAGGCCGCGTGTATGCTTGCCGCGGCCTAACCGCGGCCTATTTCCATGGCGTGCAGTTTAGTCCCTGTTTTGAGTTTTTCTTGCAGCAACGGTCTTTTTCGGTTTTTCCCTTCTTTTAAACACGTCCTTAAACTTCTTGGACTCTGCATAAAGGTCCCCACTCTCTTTAAACACATCACAAATGATCTTCTCACCTCGAACTCTCGAACAATCCCACCTCGATGCTATTTCTTGAATGTAAAGCCTCAATTTGGTTCAAAAATCATTCTTTTCCCTTGTATCACTCCAATTTGAGCTCTTCACCTGTATGAACCATATCCACACAAATTAGGTAGAAATTTGTTTGGTTTCATGTAAAATTGCATAAGTTAAGAGAAGTATTTTTGTATATAAAATACACTTATCAAACTCCCCCAAACTTAACCCTTGATCGTCGCGAGCAAGAAGTTTACCTAATTACATTAAACACACACCATGCGGCCGCACAGGTGAATCATGCGGCCGCATAGTTCCCTCGATATTTTTTCAAAAATTGCATTCAAGTTCTTGAGCTTTTTGATTTCTTCCAAATCAATCAAAAGAACTTAATTTTGCTCTTTTAAGCCGCAAACCCCATTTCTTCTATATGATTGACCCTTATTTCAATTGAAAGACTTTCTTTTGGCCATTTTGCAGCCAAATCTAATTCGGTCTTCAATATTTTTCTTACTTAAACTTAACTTTTGAATTTTTGCACTAATCTCGTAATTGACTCCTAAACTTCTTTGGCCTTTGATTGCGTAATGAAACACGCCAGTACGCGGACCGAACTTTGGTTCCCTTGGATACCATTATCAAAGTAATATATAATTGTTAAACTCTCCCATTCTTTTATGATCAATTCACTAAAATACAATTTTTTTGGGTAATTAAGGAAATAGATAAATGTCGCATTTTATGAAAAATGCAAGTTTTGTCTATTGATGTACACCCAACAGAAAAGGGATTGGTCAAGAGTAATTTATGATAACAGATTTTTGTGTCTAAATTAAACTCATGGACCACTAAAAATTGACCTGATTAATTGTAATGGGTTAATGAAATTGTTTTGGACTAATACATTAAGTGGCCATTAAAACATAACATATTAACACCCGCAGAATTTAGTCATGAATAAAAGATGAATTTTAATTGTATTTTTGATCTCTTGGCTTGATATTTGGAATTGTATAGATAATAAACATATATATGGAAAGGACATGACAAGTGACTTGAATTCAATCGCTCAACTTCTTTCGAATTCTTGTTTTGACCTATGATTTTTATTGATTATTAAATACTCCAAGGAAATATACAAATATGCCTAAACTTTGAAGCATGAAATATTGTTCATTTTATGCCCTTGATTTGATCTATTGTCTCCTTCATTGTTATGTCCCAATAAATCTTTGCACATCGCTTCAATGCTTCAATGTATATTGGAACATTTGTTCTCTTACTTAACATTCCTAACGTCCTTCAATCTAGGAATTTGCTTTGCCGAACCTTGATTTCCGCTGGATGTAATTTTACACCGTCTAAGTTTTCAAGAATTATTATTCATCGTTCAATTCGTTGAACTATTGAGAAACTCTTAAAATAATAATTTTTCAGTTCCTGCTCCAAAAGACTATATCCCTTGAAAATCTATTCAAGCAAATTGTTCGAATCACTCATTTTCCTTTGTTAGACCCAATATCGTTTTGTATTTCCTGTCTGAAAATTTCATCTCCTTGGGCATAACACTTTTGCTTATAATTGATTGACGTCATTTTTTTCTATATATTCTTAATAAACCCATTGCCCTCTATTCGCGAAAAATAATCTTATTGCCTGAACTTGGAAACATTTCTCCTTTCTTTGATGCTAATAGCCTCTTTATTTTGAGACCTTAATTTCTTTTTAACTCTTCACTTGATTCTGAACTTTGTCCTGTGCTATTTGCGGGAATAACTCAACCATGAATATTCTCTTTGATAAAATGGAATCCCGTTGGCAAAGACTTTCTTTTGATATATGAATCGACATCAGTTCCTGGTAAAATTGAAATTTAATCTTCCCCTTATACTTCTTTTCTTATTCTCACATATTATTGATTGTCTTTGATTGTCTATTTGAAATTTTGGAATATCCTTTGGGCTTCTTTATTATTGTCTTTGCTTGACTATATGCCTTTATTTAATGCCTTTGTTACCATTGAATTGAACCCCTGAAGTTGTTTGATTATTGCCTATGAACAATGATTCTTCTCCCAATTTCAAATACCTTATTTGTCTAGCAAAGACTTTAGGTTTCTACCTCTATCTTTTTTACCTGGTTGGATTTCAAAGGACAACAACTCTTTTGTAATTCTTGACTACTTGTCATTTTCTTATTAACCCTGCACATATCAATGGCTCTCTATCTTATTTGTTAGTCAAAATGTCTTTGATCTTTGAGTTCATATTAATATCTTTGAAAATTCGTGGGAAACTTTGTTTCTGTCATTTTCTTGTTCTCACCAATTATTGATTGTCCTAGATTGTTTATTTGAAACATTGGAATCTTCTATGATCTTCTCTATTATTGTCTTTGATTGACCATATGTTTTTTTCAATACCTTTTTTTACCATTTAATTTATTGTGCTATTTGAAAAAAAACAAATACAAAAAATCTAACAAAACTGACACATGGCACAATCTTTTTTTCAACACATCGCATTACTTTTATATCAACACTTATCACATAATCCACATGTTAATTTTGTCATATTTTTTGTCCGACTAGAATTTTTCTTCAATTAAGCTCATGAAATTGTTTGATTATTGCCTATTGATAACGGTTCTCCTCACAACTTCGAAGACCTTATTTAATTGAGAAAGGATTTCATGGTTCCACCTTTGTCCCCTTCAACTCGATTTTATTACAAGGAATATTAACTTTTCTACAATTCTTCATTATTTTCCTTGCTACTTTGCTCATACCAATGGCCCTATATTTTGTTTGTTATTCAAAATGCATTTGATATGTAAAATGATATTAGTACCTTAGAAAAAGTTTGAAATTTGGGGAGAATTACTTTTCTTTTTCTTGATCTCACTAACTTTTGATAATCTTTGACCGCCGATCTGACATCTCAGAAATTCTCTTTGGCCCTTATTACTTCCATTTCCTTTTATTTTTCCTATATGATTTCGTTCAATGCCTTTTGTTGCCATTTTTATTAAGCTACTAAAATTGTTTGGTTATCATCTGTTGACAATGGTCCATCTTGAAAACTAGAAAACCTTAAGTGCTTGACAAAGGACTTACGTAAACTTGACTTCATGTTTCCATTTGTTTTCCTTCAACTTTGTTTAATCTCATGGAACATCAATTATTTGACGATTCTTTATCATTTATTAAATCTTCTCATGCCAACATCCCTCTATTTTGTCAAAATTCTAAAGCCCAATTGGTTTGTCCTTTTATTTGATTTCTTGTCTTTTTTAGTCCTTGCCATTTGATTTAAAGTGCAAAATGAAATTTATGAAACAAATATGGAAGATTAGCTTAAAAATTGAGATCATAATTGAAATAGTTTTGAAAAGAATACGATTCAAGGAATCTGATTTTGCTAATTGTTATTGGTAAATGATCAACAGGCAGTCCAAACCCACTTTGAACCAGATTTGAATAAAATTTTGGGTAATTGGATTGTTAAAATTTTGAATATTTGCTCAAACCAATTTTGAACTTATGGTATATTTGGATTAGATAGGTCAAGGAAGAAAAATAAATTTGATTCTTGAACTTCGATATTGAAGATAGAAGGAAAAACCCATGCATGAAAAAGGAGTTAATTACTAGAATGCCATGTATGCTCTTAACGGTAAAAGAAATAAGTGTGCGCAGAGGAAGCCACTCATTGACGTGAAGACGATTCAATTGCATACTATGCTTTTGAAAATAAGAGTTCTCGCCATAATGCTTAGCGAATTTTGAGGACGAAATTCATTTAAAGAGGGTAGATTGTAACATCTCGTAAAAATCTTATAAACAAATCATACAATATAATCATCATTTTGATAATAATGAGAAAGTTACTCGAATTTGCACCAATTAAAAGGTTGTAAGATTATGACTAAGTGATCGAATTGAATTGTATCAGTTGCAAGGTCACAAGATTTGTAACTCGAATAAATACCAAGAAATAGAATGTGACAATATAATTGTATTGAATTACAAAGTTGCGAGTTTGCCACTCAATCAAATATCTAAAAATTGAAATATGACAATGTAATTGTATTTGAATTATTGCAAGATTGCTACGCAAATAAATGTCAAGAATTGGAACACGATTATTGAAACATGATTGATATTTAGACAATGAATTGGAATTAGAATGTGGTTATTGACAATGTATTGATAATGATTGTAAAACCACATGAATTTGTTATTGATAATATAAACGTTATTTTGACAATGATCGAATAACCACTTTAAATGCCACAAGAATTCAAAGAATTGTTACTCAAGTAAGCCTAGAGGCAAGATGGTGGTTAATAGTTAGCGTGACTTAAAGTTAAGCACCTAACTGTAAAATCACATTAATTGAAAGGACTTAAGTAACATGGATCAAAATATTATGACTTAATCATAAGACAACACAAAGTATAAAGACTGCTTGAGCAAATTGCCACCAAGTGTATGGTGCCACATCGTGCCACGTGTCGCACTCTAGTTGATGGAACTCACAAGTTTATTAAAACCAACTAAATTCAGATATTTTCTAACGATTATAAATACCGGTAGAGGGGGGATGGAAGATTGCTCCAACCATCCTACCCTTCTCTCTCCCTCATCCGATCCCTCTCTCCCTCTTTCCCTTTCCACCTCCATATCAAGACTAATTGTCTTGCTTCCTTAGTAAATCCCAAGTTTTTCATAAATGAAAAAAATCGTCCAAAAATACAAAAGGGAGAAAATAAACCCTTAAAACCTATCAAACCTTAAGTACTAAATTTGGAAATGACCCCTCATCATGTATATAATGAATACAATTTAAAATACTACTTTGATTAATGAAAATGAAGGTTTTGAAGGCGTTTGTTAACAACTCAGAGAATCTTTGGAAAAATCAGGTTAAAGGGTAAAAGGGAATCAAAGTAGTAGTTACTCACCTCTTTAACCAAATCATTAAAAAATTGTCTTGCTTCCCATTTTATATTTGCTTTGCTTTGTTTCCATACTATGAGCCATCAATAATACTGAGATGGGCGATTATTAGTATGGTATTTTCTTTAATTTGTTTGGAATTCCGGTAGGGGTCAACCGGGATTCGAATGTGAATCCACTTAATTGTACATGGCTATAATTGAATTGATATGAATCTTGCGTGTACCACGGATAGTAGTTTAACTAGTGATAGGGCTCATTTGTGCATTGAATAGTTTTCTTGAAAATAAATCTTTCAAATAAAAGGTGAATTAAATGGTTTTGTTACTCACTGAGTACTTCATACTCACTTTCCTCTTCTACAATTTTTTGTAAATGATTGAAGAGACGATATTTGAAAAGCAAGGCAAACCATGAGTTGGAGCATGCTCACGAGCGGGAGTAGAGTTTTGAATGTAGTGGAAACCTGTTTTTTAAGCGACTACGAATGCAATTATGAACTTCATACCTTTTATATTAATAAGTCTGTCCACCTCTCTATAATATATATATATATATATATTTTTACACCTTATATAGGTAGTTCTTGTAAGGATTTGAAGCCTACATTTCAAAATAAAAGCTTTCTAATGATTTGGTTTGCTTTGGTAATCAATAAAATGTAACAATTAGCATAACTTCTTGTGTTCTTCATATTTTATTGAAAACTTAGTTTTAATGATTCTTTAAAATTTAACAACTTGCTAGTTTAAGTAACAAGCTTTATTTTATTAAACTCTATAAGACAAATACACTTTGTTTGTTTTGTATGTCTCTTCTCCGCTATTTGTATTGAAGCTTTCGCTGTAGAATTTGATATTGAAATATAAAATATTCAAGAATATTAGAAAATTAGCGGAGTGTGACATAAATGGTTGAAGATATACAAGTAAATTTGTATTTTATATTAATTTTGATTAAAGTTTAAACTGAGTTTTTTGGTCAAAGGACAGTGAACCAATTTTAATATTATTGATGGTCATTTTGTCCAATTTCCCAACAACACATTCATGAATTTATACAAAATAAATGGTCAGTATTCAAAATAATACATTTTCACAATAACGCACATTTTTCCTTCGTTGTTCTAGTTTTTAAAAAATGAAATTATAATCAATCTATACAAAAGAAATTGTTAGTGAACAAGATGAGAGATTATTATAATATGATATTAAATTTCAAAATAATTTCATAAATTTTAATAATTAAAATCCAGATGAGCAAAAACTTGATTTTTTTCTGCACCACACATTTTTTTTTACAATAACATCTCATTTAACTTGTGCAAAGTAAATGAATATCTAAAATGAAGTATTATCACGTTATTAACAAATTACAATATAATTTCATAGGTTAACTTCTTTTATTTTTTAAACCATTATTAATTATTGAAAATTATTCTTTTAAAATTATGTTGAAGCATTATCTAGAACTATTTTTCGTGTGAATATTATTATTTCAATACAATATTATATAATATTGGTATAATATTTTTGTATTTTCACTTCCCCTTCCACAGTAGTTTATATGATTATATGATGCATTGGATGATAAAAAGATACACTTGGTTTATATGGAGTCAGATTGAGCTATTGTATAGAGCGTTTGACTTATTTCTATTAGTTTAGCCCGATATGGTTCTATAGAAAAATTGAAAGAGACATCTTCTGACATGCCCTACTCCAAGTACCTCTGATCTGCTTGAAGTGTGGCGTGTGTCGACGATAAATTCCAACTACATGCTATAATTTACCATCAAGGCTCGTGAACATTGTAATTATTAAGAAAATTTTTTGCAATATCTCCCCTAATTTAATAAAAAAAATCAACCTGTATAAACTCCCAACCCCAACACATTAACATCTCACAATCTAAGTATGCCCGTACGTTGCACAAAATAGAATATTTACCAAAAAAAAACGTAGTAATTTGGAAAACTAAATAATTATAATTTTATTGCGTACTATTTGCTCATATAGATATGTTATTAATATACATAAATAGAATGAAATTGAAATGAATAACATTTTCACTTGGCACAAACTAATTCAATTGTCACTTTTAGAACAATATTCTTAAGTAATAAAAATGAAAATGAGGAATTTTTACAAAATTAATTTCATATTGAGTATGGAAACTAAGAAACTATGGAAAAGCGAGTATATGAAATTTATATAACTCCAGAATTACCTTATACCTACGTTCTTAGTCAATAGTGTGTGGATGATATTCATTTATTAGAACGAATTATTTTCCACATTCATTCTCCACTATATATTCTTTGAAAAATTATTTTTCGTATTTTCTGATCACTATTCACTAAATCTACTCTAAAAAATCTAAAGTACACAGTCTTCCATTACAAAAAACTCAAGGAAAGCAATATTACAACAAATGATAAATTCTATCTGAGTTACCATTTGCCCATAACATTAATTTTTAACTACTTTTTATTCTAAAAAGAATTAAAAGAATTTTTGTTTTTGTTCTAAATCAATATCATCAAATATTATTGCTATCATATCCCCCCAACTTAATTTTTTACCAGTATGTAGGTTCCCATAAAAAAATAAAAAACAAATTTAGTAATGTACAAACCATATAGCCCCTAGGGTTTATGACTTTTTGTTTATCGTATTGAATTAAAGTAAAAGTTTTGAAATTGATTTAATTTTACTTTATTACTGTACCATCAATATCAAGAGTAGGTACTTTATCGAAATAAGAAAAAGTCTCAATAACCCAATACTTGAAATTTGTCTATCATCTGTTAGAATTTTAAAGAAATATTAAATCTTTGAAGATAGTATCAAAACTAATTGAATATGTATAACAAACGTTAATGAATAATAAATAGCATATTATATATAGAATAAAAATATATATAATTTTTTATATATTATTATAAAATACAATTATAGCAAAATGTAACAATTGAATAAGTATTACTTTTTTCTAAACAAAATAAATAAGTATTGCTATTATTATAAAATAAAATAAAATAATAAAAGAAGCATATAAAAGTAGGATAGTGGTTTTGGCGGGAAAACTTGCATATGACCACTATCTTACTTTAATATATATATATATTATATAAAAGATAAGATATCACCTCATAAATGAAGAAATATACTAAATCGAATATAATTTACACGAGAACACTCAATACATACTAGTAAGTTAATCATATCAAAGCCTATAATTCATAATAACAACCTCATAACAATTTCTATGTGGTGACTCGAATTCTTGAAATAGCAGGCTCGACCATAATGCGTTTCCCAAACTCCAATTGTTACCTGAAAAGAAAATCATTTAGAAAAACATTTGAGCTAACTAGTGAGTGGAGTTTTATAAATAACATGCTTTTGGAAAGTCAAATATAACTATTGCAAAGTCACGAATAAAATGTACAAGCCAAGTTCTGGATTTTATAATTTTCAATATAATTTCAGCGTAACATCAATGTTGATAAAATCATTACATGTTAGAAAACATTATGAACATCATTTCATTTAATAGTCATCATAAAATCTGCCCGAAAGAGTATTCATAATCTCATGTCATCATGTAACCATATTCATTTTATATCATACGTAGGTAAACGCCAACTTGGGCCATATGTACCTTATGACTCCTTCGCCCTAGGAAGCACAACAACCAGCTTGAGAGATCGGAAGAGCGTCGTGAAGCCCCTTCGTCTGGGTGGCGTATCGTATTAACATCTTGATCCATAAGCCCCTTCGTCTGGGTGGAGTATCGCACTTACAGCTTGAGCCATAAGCCCCTTCGCCCATAGGTGGCATATCGCACTAACAACTTGAGCCATAAGCCCCTTCGCCCGTAGGCCGTATATTCATAACATTGGATACAAACTTGGGGGTTTTCATACATCATAAATCACATTTCAACTGAAACATTTGTCTAAAAATCATGAAGCGTCATTTCATATAAAAATCCATATGAACTTTTCTAAAAAATATCAACTTTTGAAATTTCATAGAAATAGATTCATCATAAAACATTGCAAGTTTCTGTGAAATCAAAGTATAGCATATTTCATTTAAAAAGAAAAGAAGAGGAAATGCTCCACTCACCGGTTAAGTGGCAACATATATCCCTTCGTGTTTCATTTCCTTTTAATCGTTATCATTTCCTGTAATATTAGATAAAAATTCTCTTTCACAATTCACAGATATAACTCAATTCTCTATTTAAACTAAAACATGAAACTTCCTTGGCATTATGAATTCTCTATTTCATTAAATTTTCTAAGATTCATTCACTTTCCTATTAAATATATCGTTGTTCTTTTCATATGATTACTCTAGACTTATTACATCTTAGAAATTGTAATGATACCACATATTAAAATCTTAAATTCCTTCCAAATATAAAAACTAACTCATCATCTTTAAACACAAATCTTTAGCCTTTAACAACTTTCCACATTTACTATTAAATATTAAGTTGTCCATTACTTGCATTTATTCCCGACTTCACCAAATTCCTCAATTACCATTATATTATTCCATAAAATCATAACATCAACTTATATATAAAGTCTCAACTTATTTTCTCCATTTTCATCTCTATACTAACCAAGTAATAACTCCTTGAAATAACTTCATGAACCTCAATTTCATAACCAAATAACGATGTAATGCCACTAAAACGTGTAGTAAATAAAATTACAACCTAATGTGCATGTTCATAAAAATTCCATCAACCCTAACAATTTTATGTTCTTAGCTTTAACTTATATCCACCCACTCATTATTTCCCCCTTTATTTAATCCATATTTGCATACTTGATTCCATAAAATCACATTAACCTCATAGCATTCCATTTTAAATCTAAATCATCATTCCATATCAATTTAATCCATGAATACCAAGATTATAACTCAATACTCAATTTCATGAGAATTTTCATTTTAAAGTCCCAATAACACTTCATTTAAAATTTTCAGCTTTAATTTTCCTTTTAAAACTTTGATTTGATAGACTAATTTTACATAATTCTCTTCTAGTCTTCATATAATGCCAATTTCACGTCTAAGAATAATTTCACACCATTTAAACCTATTGAGAGCTAAGGCACTTAATTAATTTCTTAAGTTAAAACCAATAACTTCAAACCTTAGAATCTCATATCATTCATATATCTCAAGAAATTCAAATACATGTAGTCAGTGGCGGAGCCAAAAATTACATTTTTGGGGGGTAGGGGGTGGAATGACAAGTGCATATTAACTATTATTTTAAAAAGTAAACATTGTTATGCCATGTGTAAATTTAATATTAGTCTGAATTACTGCAGCGTAGCCAGTTTTCTATATCAGTGCAGTCATATTTTGATGTCGTGATTCCCCAACAAAATTCTTACAGTCAGTGTGTGTGTGTGTATGTATATAGTTGGAATTAAATTGAGTGAAAAAACATATATTAAAAATAATCAATAATTGTTTCTTAAATAGAAATTGTGGAAGCTTAGTAATAAAATTACACCTTGTATTAATGATTTATGAGGTGGAAAGAATTAGACAAGTTCCAAAAATATATTTATGGTACTTCGTCTTTGTTAAAAATTGAAAAAAGAAGAGAAAGGAAAGGAGACGAGCAAAGTAAAGAAGGGGAGAGAGATGTACGTGGGGTGATTCTGTTGGTTCAAGAAAAGACATTCAATTTTCAAAAGTCTATTAAATCTGTTCTTTTTAATAAGAGTAAATGTGTAATTATGCACTTTTTCTTCTTCTTCTTCTCTAACTCTAAATCGCCGCTTCATATTCATTTTCAAGCACAGTTTCACAACAATTGATAGCTAGTCTCTTTTGTTACAAAAATTTCTTCCAAAATTCAGGCATATACTAGCTCCATCCATGTTCTCCGCCAACGGTATATTTGTAATCTAGTTATAGTCAGGGATAGAGCCAGGCTTTTAGTTCAGTGCGGGCGTCACTATAACTTATGGTTTGTCGGTATATTTTTGTCGTGGCTAAAGAAGGAGTTTAAATTGTCAACGTAATTAATTGTAATTATTTTTTAATCACAAATCTTAGAAAACAAATTCCATATAATCTTAGAAAGAATTAAAAAAATGGATTATTAAAAAATAATAATAATAATAATCCTTTTATTGAAAAGATTTATGTTACTCTTTCAAAAAAAAAAAAAAAAAGATTTATGTTACCTTGTCAAAAAAAAAAAAAGAAAAAGAAATAGAATTATGTTAATAGTAAAAAGAAAAGAAAATCTTATCAAAAAAAGAGTAAAAAGAAAAGAAAAGAAAATAAGACAAAAGAATTATTGGACCAGCTTAAAACAGATTTTAAAAGCCCAAATCCACTAGTCAATTAAAATAAGGATAAGTAAGTAATTTCGTCTAGAAAGTCTTCTTCCTCACCCGTTTCTCTTTCCTTTTTCACAGAAGACTCTGCAACTCATTTTGGGAGCTATGGCGGCAACAGCGATTTCACTACAAAAACATAAAAACAGCAGAGGCTTGAAGCTAAAAATTTCAATCATCCAAAAATTGTTGCAGGAGCGACCTTTGTTCCGGCGAATAACATTGCAGGGGCGGTTGGCCCCCCACGCCCCATGTAGCTCCACCCGCGCATGTAGTTTATATTAAGAAACTAGTCATTATCCCCTTTAAAACCATCATATAAAACCATATATGTATCAAACTCAATTAAGCATAATGTAAAACTAAACTCCACTTACATCTTGAAATAAAACCAAAGTCGAAAACCCAAATTGATTAAGAGCCCACTTCCAAAAATCTCGTGGCTAGCTCCTACTTCCTCTTTCTCTCTCTCTCTCTCTCTTTGCTTGATTTCTCTGCTCCCGCGACCTCGCTCTCTCTTAAACTCTCTCGTTTCTTGGCTCTCTCTGTGTGTTTGTATGAGAAACGGCCCAAATCAAGAGAATTTTATAGATATTTAGGAAAATTTGCACCCAACGACATGCCCCACCCCTAGTACCTCTAACTTACTAGAAGTGTGACGTGCGCTGATGATAAATTCCAACTAAAAGTTAGAACGTGAACATACTAATTATCCTAGAAAAATTTCGACAGCATCACTTTTATTTTATTAACAAAACCTACCTGCATAACTTCCCATAAACACACTAACCCTACACAATATGACAAACGCCATCATTTCAAGAAATCATACTTTTCAAATGAATAAATATTCTAACCCAATTACCATTCACACATACTCCCAATACAATATATATTAATAATCTTAACCATTGCAGTTTTATGATTTATAAGATTGACAAATCTTATAACAATCAATTTCATTACGTGGTGGCTTAATTCTTGAAAATAGCATGCTTGACAATAATGCGTTGCCCAAACTCCGATTGCTACCTGAAAAGAAAATCATTTAGGAAAACATATGAGCTAACTAGCCTAGTGAGTAGAGAGTTATAATTAAAACATGCTTTGGAAGGTAAAAACATAACTTTTACATAATCTCGAATAAGATGTTCGAGTGCATTTGGGAATTTCCATGACTTTAAAAGTCAATTCAACATAACATCAACATTTATAAAATCATTACGTATTGAAAAACATCATGAACATCATTTCATTCTAACAATTATCGTAAAATTCATCAACTCGAATCCATCGTACATCGAAACATTTAAATAATCATTGCCATTCTTGCAAGCATCATGAAAATAATTTCTTTTCAAGATCTTCATAGAACTTTCCCCAGAGAGTATCCAACATTACATGATCATGATACAATTCATACGCGCGTAAACACCAGCTTGGGCTATAAGTACCTTATGACCCCTTCGCCTTAGGTGGCACAATAAACAGTTTGAGCCATAGCTAGCACATAGGCCCTTCGCCTAGGCGGCGTTCATTTGGTCAGCTTGAGGCATATGCCCCTTCACCTATAGGCGGCATATCATTTGGTCAGGTTGAGCCATATAGGCTCCTTCGCCCGTAGGCGGCATATCATAACATTGGATACAAATTGGGGGTTTTCATACATAATAAATCATGTATCAACTCAAACTTTCTTTAAAATCATGAAACATCATCTCATACAAGCATTCACTTGAATTTTTCTAAAGAAATATCAACTTTTGTGAAATTCCATAGAAATACATCATTATCGTAAAACATTGCAAGTTCATGTGAGATCAAGCATAATTCAACTTTCGTTTAGAAAAAGAAGGAAGAGGTGAATCTCCACTCACCGGCTAAGTAGCAGCATAGATCCTTTCATGTTTCATTTCATTTGATCTTTATCATTTCCTGCGACATTATATAAAAATTCTACTTAACATTTAATTCTTTTCCATTTCTCAATTTACACATATAACTTAATTCTTTACTTAAACAAAACATGAAACTTCCTTGGTATTTAATTTCTCTATTTCATTATATTTCCTTAGATTCCTTCATTTTCCAATTAAACGTATAGTTGTTCTTTTCATATGATTATTCTAGTCTTTACTACATCTTAAGAATTGTAATGATACCACATATTAAAATCTTAAATTCCCACCGTACATCAACATTAACTCTTCATTATTAAATACAAACTTTTAGCCTTTAACAAATTCTCACATTTGCTATTAAGTATTAAATTATTCATTAATTGCATGTATTCTCAACTTCATCCAATTCCTCAATCACCATGATATTATTCTATAAGGTCATAACACCAACTTATTGAATCAAGACTTAGTTCAACTCTTTCAACAAAGATCATTAAGTTTTCCCTATTTGGGCAATGCCCACTCAAAACCATTTTAAAATCACGAATGGTGTCGTATGCTTATGAAATTCTACTAGGAGGTAGAAAACTCATATAAGTTCATCATATATGGAATTAAGCTTAAGAAAGCCACGTTGGGAACACCAAAATATTTTTTTCACATACCCAAAATCTGTTCTCGGGTGCAAACTGACCATCTTCACAAAACATGCCATAAAAACTTCTACCGGTCTCCAAATGGTGTCATTCCAATTTTGGATTATAGACAACTTATATAAGATCATTTCCCAACTTGTATCGTGTTAAAATTCGACATATATTATCATTTATGACCCTCCAAAGTTGAGGGCAGAAACTGAATACATAATAATTCCAACCTTTCCTATTTAATATGAATTTGTTCATTTCTTGCATCTATACTAGATTTAGTATATTCTTACAAATAATCATATTATCCCATGCCAACTAATCCTCAATTATCACTAAAACACCACAATAACACTTACCATTTTAAGCAAAATTACAACCGAGTATTGCATATTCATAAAAGTTTCCATAAACTTTAAACATAATTTCCATTTTAACTTACATAAAACAAAGCTTAAAGATAAGAACCACTTGTGTTTGATTCTTGTACTTCTCAAGATTCTTAACCCAAGATTCTTCAAGGTTTTTCTTTTTCTTTTTTTTTTTTGCCAACAAGGATCCGTAGCCTTGTTTCTTTCCCACTCTTTTTGCTTTCTTTTTTTTTAAACCATGATTAACTACTCAATTCCGTAAAAAAAAATTCTTAAATTAATCTTAAATTAATCTCAATTCCATGATTAATAACTTTCTTTGTTTTTTTTATATCAACATATGTTTCAAGGAAATTCAAATACATCTAACCCATATCAACAAAATCATCATTTCCCCCCTTTAAGATCATTATATCAAGCCACATATCAACATCCCAAATTAAACATTATGGAAAATTAAAGCTTGACTTACCTCTTAAACCCAAGCTAAAACCATAAAGCCCAAGGAACGTCCAAAGATTTTCATGGCTAGCTCCAAAGTTCATCTCTCTCTTTTTTTTTTTTTTGCTTGAAAAATTGTCTCCTACTCCCTCTCCGTCCGTCTTGGTTCCTCCATTGGATGTTGTTTGAAATTGTCTTAAAAGAGAAAATCATGTATATATATTGGAAATTTGCACATAAAGTCCTTAACTTCTTGCCTTGCTATAAGTTTGTACCTGACTTCGTACTTTACTTCATTTAAACTCTAAACTTATAATATGATTCCATATAAACCCAAACATATTTAATTGCTTAAATGATAACCCAATCTTAGTCTAAATTGACCTTGACTTGATTATTCTGCCTTTGATGTTGATGGTTAAAGGTTGGGTCGTCACACCCAAAGTCCTTCAACTTCTTACTTGCTTCATTTCGATCCCTAACTTCATACTTTATTTCCTTTGACTACCAAACTTGTAATATAACTACCAAACTTGTAATATAATTCCATGTAACTCAAACTTATTTAATTGTTTAAATGTTAACCCCAAAAGTTAAATTAATACATCTTAGTCCAAATTTGATATTGACTTAATTATTACACTTTTGACTTGGACGGGTAAATGTTGAACTTTAAAATAGCAAAGCGGGTCGTCACATCCTCCCTACTTAAAACGACAATGTATTGATACAAACTATACAATTAAACTATTAAGAAAAGATTATCAAAATCTTTTCAACTCCTAAAAAGTGATTCGAAGTAGTTGCAGATTGGAGGAGGCAAATGCATTGGTGATTGGGCATGCACCCGAATTCATATATATGTGATATTGATTTGAAAATATTGGTGAAATAAAATTACACAAAACCTCATGAAAAAGTATTAAAGGTGAAAGTAGACTAAAAACCTTATGACACTGATTCAAGATATGACACATACATGAATGAATTTTGAAGGTTTCAAATTAATATGTAAGGACAATTTAGAAAGTTAAAAAAAATAAGTCAAAACAAATGAAATTTGGTCGAAGAAGAGGGGAGAAATGGAAAATTGGGGTTTCAAGTCTATTGCAAAAAGAAAGGGTTTTTCTAAAAGAAAATGATGACTAATCACTCCGCATAAAATGCCCATAATTGAGTTCTTTCCATTGAATTGCTTTAGGTAGGAATTCTTTCCCTTCAATTACTTCAATTAGTAAGTTTCGTATGAGCATTAATTGCTCAAGTGATTTAGAGAGCATATTGAAATTAGACCGTTGATTCATGATTGAGAGGGGTGAATAGATGGTTTAGATTTGAGCTGACCATTTAAAGTGTCATGAGAATTGTTTTGTGAAACCATTCAGCTTTTATTTATATTAGTATAGGGTAATTTACACTTAACGTTCACAACCTTTCAACTATTAAGAGATCACGTCTCCAACATTCATTTTCCTTCTATGGGTCCTCAACCTTTACACAAATCTCCGGGCAGGTCCCTACAAATAGAAGTCATCCAAATCAGCCGTTAACTATCCATGTGTAACACAACTGCCAAAAACAAGTCAAGGGCATTTTTGGTACAACATAGAAAACCTATTAGGCTATTACCCATACCTTATGATTAATTACATCATTCAAGAAATCAAATAATCAAGAAGCGTGGAATCAAGAAATCAAATAATCAACAGGTCTTCAAATGTGGATTCATTATCTGTTAAAAATAAAAGGGATAAAAAATCTTTAGCATCAGAAACATAGCACCAAATTTACAGCAAGAAAAATGCTCAGAAACCCTATAGCTTAACCACCATTCTTCAGCCGCCCTAGGAAATTTCATATATCAATTGCAGATTGTACGAACTCTTGCTACCCTCCAAAAGAAAACAGAGTGACCCGGTTCTCAAATTTTCCGCTACATTCAGTACAAATTTTGAACCACATTCCGGACATTCCATTTTCAAAATTAGGTGTAAAATAGTGATTTTTCATATGACTTGAGATCGAGCCAGTGATTTTTCCAACACCCAAGTCGAAGAAACCCTCTGCTCGATCACTGGTTCGATCTTATAGACTCGATCGAAATCAGTGTTTTCAAGTTCTAAAAATGTGGGCTTCCAAATTCAAACTTGCCACTAATAGTTCCCAATAATTATTTTATACATAAACACTACTAGCTAGATGTGTGCAGCCAAAAACATGAAATTTTATTGCGGAAAAGCCACAATGGGCACCCAACAATCAAACGATATAGTGATATCATGATTTGATAAACTCACATGGATTCTGGATAAAGTTACAGTTCTAGATAAAGTTACAGACAAGCTGCGTCAACTGAACAACGGCACCCTTCTGCAGCCTCTTCGATCGAACCAATTCGTTCTTCTGTTTAGCATTCGCTGCTGGAAAAAATCACCGGCTCGATCTCAAGTCGATCTCAAAAATGGCCGTGACTTGGTTTTGGCTATTGTGTTGCACATAGATGGTTAAGGGCTGATTTGGATGACTTGACGTAGCCAGGGATTTGTGCAAAGGTTGTTGTGGACTCACAAAAGGAAAGATAAAGATTGGGGACGTGATCTCTTGATAGTTGAAAAGTTGGAGACGTTAAGTGTAAATTACTCATTAGCATATTAGTATATTAATACAAATAGTGTGTGTGTGTGTATATAGATTTTATACTATATACGAAGTAGCATTAAAAAAGTTGAAAACTACTTTTTCTTATTTTTATTTTATTTTATTTTATTTTAAGTGGTATATGAATAAAATCCAATGAATAATAATATTATGTAATAAAGGATATATGACATCAAGAATGAAAACTAGGCCTGGGCAAAAATCTCAATCCCGAACGGTTAACCCCGAATCCGGCTCCAATATACCCGAACTTGATCGAGTAGTGGTGAGTAAAAATTTTCGAGTTTTGGGTGCCCGAACCCAATACCAAACGAGTTTGGACAGGTTTCGGGTTTGAGTTAAAACCCAAAAAGCCTGCAAAAACCTGAACATTCTTTTCACTCCCAAAATTTTTAAATTCAAATTTCTAATTAATTCTATCTCAATCCACAAAAACATCTCGTTCATTTCACAATCACGTTTTTACTATACTCATCTTCTTTACATGCAAAAACAAAACTCTAGATTTGTATAAGAAATGTGAATTTGTCTTTTTCTATAAAGATTTTACTAGTTTTTATATATACATCATGTGATTTGTACATGACAAATTGTTTTAATTAATTACTTGACATTGCTGCAAGTATATGGTAAAACTTTAAAATTAAAATATAAATAAAGCCAACTAGCCAAACGCTAGTGTCTAATTGTTAACTTTATTACATTAGTATCTAGTCATTATTATGTTCATTTAAGTATATTATATATGCTTTAAATTTTTTGTTGTTTTTATCCATTTAATTGTTTTTTTTCGTTTATGCGTTCATATGATATGCGCTAGATACCAAAAAAACTCAAATAAAACCTAAAGTATTACTCAAGCCCGAATCGAGACCGAACCCGAACCCGAACTTGAACCGAAATATTTGGTTTGGGTTTGGTAAATCTAATACTCGAACCCGAAACCCGAACGCTCATACCTAATGAAAACTATGACGTATTTAAGTTAATATATAATTTCCTTTGTACAATTTATTAGTTAATCTTATCTACGCCAACTTTTTTTCATTTTCTTTTTTTTTTTTTTTTTTTTTTTGCGATGGGATGGGGGATAGGGTATACCTTTTTTTTACTACACATTATTTAAGAAAACTAGCAAATTTTATCATACAAGTGGTATATCACACTATATATGAGATAAAAAGAAAAGTAAAAAAAAATTAAATAGGGCGGTGAAGAAAGTAGATGATATCGAAGGGATAATATAATCTACGCTATGTATTTTG
>CAVNYN010286789.1:8450-20920 GCA_963692815.1 Nyctanthes arbor-tristis
TTGTAGTTGAAAATTACATTGTCAATTGCTGAGGATCTTTGGAAAATGCGGTACCAAATCTCAGAGAGCATACCCTATATTTTCATCGTTGTATATAGCCAGATGTAGAGACATGATTCCAATGTGTTTTATAATGACAGGTTAGTAATAGTCTAAGCTCGAGGCAAATGCATTCCTAATCTTCTTCCACTGGGTTTGCTTGTCTCCTGCATACAATATGAAGTGGTGAATCATAGCCTGTTTGATCGAGCACTTAGTGTAATTAGGTGCATCGGACTTTTGTTGTATCTCTGTAATTTCTTCTCATATGATCTTAAATTAATATATTAACAATATTGCAATAGAGTAATACAATAAAGCGCTAGAATACAAACAATTTCCGTGCAACGCACGGACACTAACTAGTCATTTGTAAAAGAGTGACAGAGTCAAAATTCAATTTGTGGTCAAGATTGTACAATCTATAATGCTTGTGGTACAATGAAATTGGCGTTCAATTGGAATTCAAAATCAACCAATACGACCTCGTTCTTCTTTACATATAACATATCCCTTTTCAATATGCTGGCCAAATTTAGAAACCTCCTCTGACTTTCCACTCATTTTCAAACTTACCATCTCAATTTATTTCTCTATCCTTTTAATAAAGAAGGACATTATTTTGATGTCGAAAGATGTTGAACATTCGTATCAAATTGAAGGTCTCAAGGTGAATTTTAATACAAGCTAATAAGTAAAAATTAACAATAAATATACTTTTCATAAAATTGATATAAAGATTAAAGTTGAGATCTTAATCTGCCTACTTTTACACCACAACCCCATCATTTTTAATTTATTCAATTAAGTTCTAGGTAATATTCAATAATTTTTAAATCTAATTCAACTTGGTCCTCACATTTTAAAATTAAATAATAGATACCCCAATTTTTAAATAAATATCTTTAAATACTCTAAGTCAAAATAAGTAAAAAAAAAATATACAAAATATGAGTCACAAACTTTAGCTTGACGTCTTCTCAAGTTTGTCGTCTTCTCAACATAGTTCATTTATTTTTGTCAAAAGTCTATTAAATGACTAACATGAAGATGATTGTTCAACCAAACAGTTGTAATCATATATAAAGTTACGAGAATTAAGCCAAACTAACAATTTGACAAAATCCAAAAAAGGGAAAAAAATTGAAAAAAAAAAGGAAGAAAAATAAGAAGAAAGAAAAAAGACCAAACTAACAAATACTGTCTCACCATACATATAATAAGAGATTATTTTTAATCAATTATTCAATACATGATCTAGAAATAGAAAATATTGCACACACTAATATATACTATATACACAATTATAGCATAAACAAGTACAAGGCACGTCTATTTCAAAAAAAAAAAAAAAAAGTACAAAGCACATGGCCCAACTATTATTATCTACATATATAAAAGAGTGAATGTGATTTACTGTTGCAATTATAAACGGCGCCGTGTTGTTTATCTTTCACTCATTTTTTTTGTTTTCCTTTTTCCACCCAACTCTTCCCAATACACATTTCCATTTACAGAATTGCTCTCTGTTTCCACTCTCTCCAAGCGTGCTACAGCCCTTTTCCTTGTAATCCTTCCGGTGCCAACTGATTTCAATCCGACTACGCTATCCAGTATCGTATAGGGGACAGTAATATAGAACTGGGTTAATTTAACTCTCTGCTTCTTGGGATTTACCATTTCTAATGTTGTTTGGGTTAGTGTTTTTCTTTGATCTTTTCTCAATCCATTAAGGTTTATGTTGTTGATGAAATTTTTCGATCTGGGCTACATAATTGTTCAAGGCTTGCTTGCATTGCTAATTGATCTAGGGTTTTAAAAAAAAAAACATTTTCCTAAAATTGAGGATATATATTACACCAGAAGTTGCCATCTTGCTGCTGTTCCTCCGCTGTCGTCTGTAATTCAGTTAAACGTCGTGCGATTTCTCTCTAATGGAAACTCTCTGTTTTCTGACTATTAATGCCACCTGGTCGTTTATGTTTTGTGTTTCTTCTCAACATGCTTCATCAACTCTAAGCACCGTACATTAAGAGTTTTTTGTAGATCACAACTGCACTGAGACTCTTATGTGTTTGAGGCTTTCAGTACCTTATTCACTCTGGTTGGTAATACAGTCGGAGTTTCGGAGGTAGGTGGCCAAAAGTTTAAGGAGTTTAGGTAGTTTTTCTTTTAAAATATTTGAACATTCTTCTTCTTGCATGTTAGTTCTATTCTTTGTAATCAATTCTAATGTGTCTAATTCACCCTGAGAAGGTTAACTATTTGGTTTTGTTTGCTTTTCTTAGGTCGCTAATCATTTCTTGCTCCATTTTGACAGCAAACAGATTACTTATATAGTTGGGTTAGCTGTTTTATGTGTGCTTCTATTTATGTTGGACGCCTTACTCCATTTTTTAATGTAGTTAGACTACTTATGAGTAAATTTACTGACAACTAACAATTGCAACTTCATGTTTTTTAAAATTTAGTTGAAAATAACAGTTTGGCATATAGCTTAATGCTTTAAAATAGTTGGAAATGTTACTCGAATATGGACTTATTTATTTAAGAAAGTAGCTATTAAGTTCAGATTATGGGTAAACTGTGGCCTAATTTCCCCCAGTACATAAACCTTTTAAGCTCGCTAAAATTGCTGTTAGTTTCGAAAATTTTATATTTTTGGTCTCTCTATGCCAATTGTGCAGCAGGTGGTAGTGCCTCACCGGCCAAAAATATGAAACTGCTTGATTAGAAATATTGCAAGCAACAGAAATGTAACCACCATTATGTTTTCACAGTTCACGGCCTAGAAAAAAAAACCATGGAGAAAAAACTCAAATGCACCATCGACTCGAGGAATGTCACTTGACCGTGTAAACAAGATTACAATAAATGTCATCTTAAATCTGGGTACTGCCAGTTTATTGAATCTCCTCATCTTGATTTTCTATGAGAACCATTCAATTTTATGTTGTTTCTCTTTACATTAAAAAATTGATGTATTTCAAAATTACGTAGATTTTAATCTTATTTTCTATAGTTTTGTTCATTGTGGTATTGTTATTGCACGAGATTGGTCGCTTTAGTTTTCAGGTGTGTCATTTATAACGTGCTTAATTTGATCCAATTAAAGTCAGCTGGAAATGCATTCTTATGTGATAATTCTTTGTTAGTACGACATAAATTATCTTCCTATATAATTATGATTTTAGTACAGTCTTAGGTTTGAGGAAGTGGGCTTGGTTTTACTACGTTGGAGATAAGTGTGAACATGAACTTAATTATGATTTCTTAAACCAGTTATCTATTGAGATTGTTTATTAGTATTGTTAGATATTTTATTTTATTTTATTTTATTTAGATTACATTAGACAATTTAGCAATTTTCAGAAATTATGAAAATTATAGATGCTTTGAAATTTGAGTTTTCTTTTCTTTTCTTTCCCCTGGTGGCTTTAATATGAAATTTAATCCCAAGAATAATTGAGTGCATTCCTAAAGGTTTATGTTGGAGTCTTTACTGGTCAAATTTCATTTCCTTTGAGAGAGTGTTCAATGGGCCAAAAAGGAAAAGAAAAAGCTAATTCATAAAATAGACATATATAGTTCTTGAGATAAATATAAAAAAGTGTTTGGCAACTCTGTAGATTATAATCCGGATTATAATCTGCTATATTGGTTGTTTTTTGTAAAAAGTAAAAAATTACGGTTTGACTTTACCTTTTGACTTTTTGAAAAAAGTGAAACTAATGAAATGATGTCGTGTGGCAGATTATAACCTGCGGAAGTTGCCACGCCCCATGTAAAGAGAGAACCACAACCATCTTCAAGTAAATGCTACAAAACGCTTACCAGATTTGAAATGATCAAAATTGAGAGTTATTGTAGAATTTACTTTTTAAGCTATAGGTCTGTTAATCTAAGACTCCTTACAAATAAGCTAACTACTTTTCATCCGATGTCTTGGAGAGATGACATAATCTATTATCATCGCCAATCAACATAGAACAAATCTAAACAAAGGTGTAATGTAATGTTCAACTAATGAATTATGTGTTATTCGTGACATTTTTCTTTCATATTTCCACAACCGTATGTGTTATGAATTTTTTCAACAAATTAGAAGGATCCGTACCATATCTTCGAGGGACACGCAGTGTAAACAATCTCCCATAAAAATCAGATATAGAGTAAAAAATTAGAAAAACTGTCAGTCAATAGTTCCAGTTATTTTTTCCCCTAAATATGGAGTTTACTCATTAACAATTTGAACGACTCCTTTTTGCCTAGATCTAGAATTTAAGTGCTTCTTGTCAATGAGTAGGTTATTGAATTAAATGTAAAGTTAAGCAATAATTGCATATCTTCCATATAAGGATTGGCGTATAGAAGCTGAAGGTTTGATTTAACTAAACTCCAATTTGTTTGTTTGGGCACAAGTATTCCTACATTTGCAGGATGAATTGTTTAAAAATTGAGGGATTAAATTCTGGTTATCATTGAGCTATGCACTTCTTGATAAATATATATAAAGCAGTGCAAGCTAGGCACTGGAATGATGGTCTTAAAATTTGGAAGAGGTCCAAACAAGCATGAAAAGTGTTGAATTGAAAATAATAGCAGCTAGACAAATGCCCGAAAGGTAAGTACTCATTCATTTTATCGAGTTACTTTTAATTGCTTTGTAATGAGTTATGTTTTCATTATAGATATAGCTGTCTTGTTATTTGGGTTCTCCTAATTGTCATTACAGATTTTGAATCAAGAAGCCATGAAAAAAGAGGGGCACAGAACTATGCGATTGATGATGATGATGATGACGACGACGTTGTTTTTTTTTTTTTTCAAATTATCTAAACATATATGCTCAAGAAAGCAATTCGTGTGGAAGTGACATCAATGCAATAGTAGTCATATTGGTGTCTCTTTTTGGGCGTACTCTATCCGGGTAACACTTCAAATTTGATAGTTGACACAATTACATTATTGTATGACCTTGTACCATTTTGCAAATATACAAAATAAAGCATATATAAAATGATGTCGTCATCATCATCTTCTTCGTCATTAGAGTCATTGATTCTGTTCAATGCCCCCACAATGTGAACTTTATTATGCTGTTTATATCTACTCGATACTTTCCATTAATATAATAGCAAATGATAAAAATAATAAGAATTCTTACTATATAGTTCAATAATGATAAATAAATGATGTCTACGTTAAAGAATACAAAAGTATAAACACGGCACATGCAACGCACGTACCCACGACTAGTTTTATATAGAAAGATGAAAATGAGTGTTAGGCCACACCCCAAATTTTTAACTTTGGTTGCATCACATGCATGATAAATAAAATTAAAAATAATAAAAGAAATAGTGTAACGTGCTGCTGAAATTCAAAGTGTTAGGCTCCCGTTTAATTGGCACACTAGTGTGTGAATTATATCATGAACATTCATCGTAATCTATATATACATATATATATATTAAAGCAAATTAGTCTGCGGTACCGCAGTTTTCCCTCCAAAATTGTGAAAAATGAGGACTTTATAGTCTTTGTTTTATGTTTGGTAATGGGTGCGGTTACACTGACTTATTTTAATTCCCGAATTATTTATTTCTCCATTTTTTGAATTAATTAGGAATCATGATCCTTATCCATTCTTATCTGCAAATATTTTGACTAAATATTTTGTTGGATGTATATTATCTTTTTAAATATTTTGCTAGATTAATCTTTATATTCAAAGCTTTTTGATTTTTTTAATTTAAAAATTTTTAATATATATCTTATCTAGAAAGTATTTCGTAATTTGTATTAGAGTATTTACCTTCTAGCTGATACATTAATTTTTAATTATTTTTTTATATACTTTTAAATCGAGTCATTATTACATTATTTCTTTGTGTAAAATAAATATGATTTAATTAATGTTTCATAGTTTATAAAATTCCCGTCACAATATAGTCACATAAAAAAATAAAATGTTTAATTCCTGAAACATAAGAATGGCAAGGGGTCAGGTCGAAATTGAGTATGCTACACCCGTTAACATACCCATCAAGAATTTTTTACTCATCCCCACTTAAATCTGGGGCTGGTCGGGGAATAGTTGGTATATGTAATTCATATTACCCATTTATTAGCCAATTCAAATATATTTATATATTTTTATTTTCATTTTTTGTTTAATAAATAGTATTCTAAGCACTAAAATCAAAACTGAAATTACTAAACTTTCCTAATAAGTTTTATCATCTTTTTACTTTTCAAATCATTAGAATTTTGAGTAAATATCTTTATTTTTATCAAAAAAAAGTAAAACGGGTCAGATACAAGTAAAAATTATTATAATCTTCCTCGGCACATTGTTAAGTCAAGTCAAATTTTTTATCGCATCCCCGACCAAATTACCTATTTAGTTGGGTACTCCCCATTTTAATAGGATGGGGTACCCGAGCATATCGAACTTGTCTGGTTTTTTACAATTTCTACTAAAGTTACTTAATAGCATTCTATAATTGAATGTAAAATAGAATTGGAGATAGAAGGTTGTTGACACTCTGTTGAAATTATGCTATCAAAATAATTTGGTCAAATATGTCTTTTCCTATATATTGCTGGTAATGACCATTTTACCCGTTTTTGAATTAGTTAACAATATCTATTTATCTTATTATCTATATCATTTTTTATGGGTTGATTTCACTTCGATTATTACATTTGGGGACATTGATACAATTCTTTTGGACTATTTGGTGACAACATTTCAATTACTGCAGGGAGCATATGAGAAGAAATTGATAGCTTGACTTCCTGCTAGTGGTGGAACTCTTTCCATTTCACATTCTTCGTTTTTTTCCTTTTTCAGACTAATTTTCTCTAATTTCTTGTATTAAATTCCAACTTTAGTAGTAGATAAGAGCTTGTGAATTTCCATCTAATATCAGAAATGAAATTGGAAATGAAGAGGCTTTAAATCATCATGAGTTTTTGCAAAAAATTTATGGCTCAAATCCACCGAATAGGATATAGCTACAAAATTGCATTAACCGGTGAGGGATTTCTCCCCTACTTATTTATTTTAGTCTAAGTGAGTCTTATAATTATATCTAATTTAATTTCAAATGCCAAGAAGAAGGTGTAGATTGTGTATTATGACTAACGACATTGAGGTCACTGAGTTAAGAGTTAAAAAATAGTGCGGGAATGAATTAATAAAATATAAATAGCTATACATGGGAATAATTTGGCGAATTATCTTCTTATACTCATTTTTCTTATTCTATCTATTTGGTTTCTTCAATTTTGATGTTGATTTTCAAGTAAAATTTATTGAGTGACATACCATTATAAAATTTAACCTTTCAAAAATATAAATATATAATTTCATATTATTTATTTTTCTAAATAATTTGATACATGATCTTCCCGTGCAAGCACGGGTGGGAATCTAGTAATTATTAAAAAAAATATGCAATGCTCAATAATTATAGAAAGGATTATTTCACATTTTGTGCCCAACCTTTACAGTTAGTATCGCTTAGATTCTTAACTTTTTTCGACCCATTGAGTCGCCAACATTTCAATAACTCCCACGATAGATCCTTCTTGACGGATTTCGTCAATTTTTTCATTAAGTCCCTAGTCAAATTACTATTTTATCCCTTATATTCCTAGTCAAATTTTTTCATTAAGTCCCTAGTCAAATTACTATTTTATCCCTTATATTTTTAAATTAAAAAATAAAAAGTTGAAAATATATATATAATTTTTTTTTAAAAAGGGGACCCCTTTGTGCTGCCATTTCCTGTAACCAATCGTTGCCTGTCATTTTCGGCAGCACAAGGAGGGTCTCCCCTTTTCTTTTTTTTTTTTGTTTTATATATATATATATATATATATTCTTTTGTTTTTAAACTTTTTATTTTTTAGTTTAAAAATGTAAGGGTTAAAATTGTAATTTGACGGAAACCATCAAGAATGACCTATCATATGAGTTATTGAAAGGTTGGAGACTTAGCAGGTCAAGGAAAAAAGTTGGGGACTCAGGCGATGCAACTACAAAGGTTGAGGACTAAATATAAAATTAACCCTTTTAAAAAATGAGTGCAACTATTCGGTTGTAAGTTAGAAGAAAAAAGGAAAGGACTATATTTCTTAAATAGACAAGTATAGAAAACCCAAGCAAATCTATTTGGTTTCAAATTTAAAAAAATGATTACTCTGTTTGTTATAATTTTCATGAACAAGCTGCATGCAAACCTAATGCAATATATGATTCAAATATTATTTTATCTTTTCTATATTGAGTTTACATGGTAGCTTTTCAGAACGTTCTACGTGGGTGCATGTATGCACACCACAAGAAATTTCAACTCTACATTATGTGGTGTGTATACATGCACTCACGTGAGACGGTTAGCGGTATATGTAAGAGGTATTTTAAATGAGCTAGGCAAGAGGCATCAACAACTGACATTTTTTTACAGTTATATCTACTTCAATTGTATAGTATCGTAATTGAACTTTTGTTGAAACATGTTGTAACCATTTTTACTTTCAATTTGGTATGCTTAATTATTATAAATTTTCTAACTTCAATATTTGCATATTTTGTGCATTATGTCACGAACAGAAAGAAATAATTACAAGATTATATTTTTCAATGTTAGGATTATTATTATTTAATTGTGTTATCTATGTACAAACAGTGGATTTTATATTTTTTATTTAATAAATAATTTTGAATTACTTCTTCCATGCATTACTCAAGTGCAGTACTGATTATAATGGACAGGAACAAAGTATTACAATTGCAAGAAACATCATTAAGAAACCATTGCCTTAAAGCATGTTTGAAGCTCTTTATTCTTGTAATTTATAAAGGGAATTAATTTATAATGAATGGAAATCAGTGGTGGGGATTTAATTGAAGTTTGAAATGTGTAGTGATTATTGAGTAATTGTCAAATCAACAGTCAAATCATAATAGGTGAATATATAAAGAGAAAAAATAAAGAGGTTCAAGTACATCAAGGAGAGTGTTCCAGAAAGTAAGCATAAGTGCAATATGTAGTGCAACGTGTTTTTGGATGCTATTCTTTGTCCTCCCACTAAACTTTTTCTTTCTTCCCCCTTTTTTTGGGTGATCCAGTTATAACTAACTTCAAACTAAATGACTAAAATTGTAAAGTTACTCTTAATTACGTATAATACGAGATACAAAAAAGAGAAACAGGTATATGAACAAAAAAAGTGAACGAAAACTTACGCAGTAAAGTACTAAAATTGTAGCATTACTATAAAATGGAGTAAAATATTTACAACTTACATGTGTTTCTCTGTTTGGTATATATTATTTTAATTATTTAATGATTTTACATCGATAAAAATAGAAAATCAATAACGTTTTTTTAACGTTTAAAACCTCGCATATAAGCTCACAAAGTTTAAAACTTGAGTCAACGTATTTTCATGCATTATTTTTTTTATTATTGATTTGAAAGTCTTACTAAACAACAATCAGTAACGGCCATAAGACTCATCGACTCCTCCTCTCCTTTTTTTTTTTTTTTTGATACACAGTCACTCCTTGTTTGATTTTGATTATTATTATTATTATTATTATTATTATTATTATTATTATTATTATTATTATGAGAACAAGTACTGCTTTAGTTAGTTATTACGTTTTGAGTGAGAGGTCTCGAGTTCTAACCACACACTCCCCTCTCATATCTTCGCCTTGTATTAAAAAAAGAGGTGAAATGAGTGGTAAAAATTTATTTAATTAGTATTTGAAATGAATGTTTATAAAATTAGTGGTAGGTAAAAATATAAAATTATAAGTTTAGATGTCAAAATGACATTCAAACAGCCACACTTCTCTGGAAAAGAATGGCACTCTTGACAAAAGATATGGGAAGAGAATGGACAAAAGAGAAAAAGTGGATTCACAATTCCATAAAAGGTTTCTAGGCTTGCATGAAGCTATCTATTTCAATGTAAAAAATAGCAAATAGGCCAAAAAAGACTATTGTCGACCTCAGACAAGACTTGTACCTATTTCAATGTCCATTTGCTGTTGGACTTTTGTTTTCTTATAGAAAAAATTGCACAAAAGTCAAACTGCATGTAGCAAAAGTCAAAAATGTCAATTTTTTTTTCACAAAATCCAACCGTAGCAAGAAATTACTTATGAACGGACAAAATTACCCTCGAATTTAGACATTGATGCCCAAGAACACCCCTTCTTGTTTTGAACAGCGGTAAATGATCTTTTAGATCGGAAATTTGAAATCAAACAACCACTTATTACCCATAAAAAAAAAAAAAACTCAGGCAGCCTCAGAAAACGCAATCTAGTTGTGAAAGGAGAAGAAGACTCCATTTTCCATCATGCGCGAGGCCAATATCAAACGGAGAAGACGACTTAATTACTGCTGGCCTACCTCGTTCATAGTTAAGTTCGAGCGACCGATCTTTAAGAAAGCTCAGGACTGACTCGTGAGCGACCGTCAGACTATTGATTCAAAGTCAAGAAGCCTGATTTGGGCGCAAGAAGAACCGAAGACGAACTTAGGTGATCTTGGGTATAGGTAATTTTTCGATCCCACCTTCTGCTTTACAAAAATGTCGGGTTTTTCCGATCTCAAATTTTAGGGGTTTTACAGTTAGTTATCACCTCCCAAATTTGCCTGAATGCCCTAATTTCAGTAATTGATACTGAGTGTTTGCAATTTTTTGTTAAAGTAAACATATTAACAGAGGAGTACTGACACATATACAGCAGAGCAACAAAGGGAGAAAAGGAAAAGAAATGGAGGCAATGTGTAAGTCAATTATTGCAGAGGAGTAATGGTAAATTTTCTTTTTTTTCTTTTTTTGCTTCCTGGGTCTTAAATATTGCTTATTGTTATTTGTTGGATAATTATAAATCATTAATATATATATATAATAAGCAGCTTTCTTCAATCAAACCTATAACTTAGGAATCCACGAATGAATCTATAAAAAATTTAACAGCCATGAACTTGTGATCGTTATTATTGCTTTGATTATCACCTGGTTTTGGTCATTATTGCCAAGAAGAAAGACTACCCCCACTGTGTTTCAAGAAAAGAAGGCCATAATGGCTTGTAATTCAGATGTGGATATCCAATATTATTTCTCCTTTTATTTGATGCAGAAATGATTTAAAGTGAGAAATCATGTAGAGAGAAGAGAACAAAATGGTGTATATATGTATTGGGTGGGAGTGTATGTATAATGAGTAAAAGACAGTGTGGATTTTTCTTCGAAAGCGAAATGAAGGGAGAAACTGACTAACAATATGGGTTTGTTTGATATGTTTCTATCAAGGCTTCTATAGTTCTGATATCCAGAAAACCTTTGCTTTTTCCTCCTATATAAGTATCTGATCTGTCTCTTTTAATCCCTTATATGGAGTCCCCATCTCCTTCCCTCTTTACCCTTTAAGCCACCCTACCCTACCCCCACCCTCAACCTCAACCTCAACCTCAAAAACATCCTTCTTTATTGCACAAAAATCCAAACAGTAACAGATACTTCTTAACTGTTAGGTAATTAGATGCATCTCCAAAGTATTATGTACATGACACCTAGGCTCTTATTAATCTAGCTAATTTGCTTTATAACTCTCCCAGGCTATCATCTAGAGTGTTTGCAATGAAGCTTACAGAATGTTTAACAGTTGGCATGGAGGAGCTAGGCGTGCATGTACCGTGAGAAGTTTGCTTGTGACATCTTTACTGGGGATATGACATTCGACGCATAGATTATTTTTGTCATGAAATTGCTTTGGTATATGGTCCTAGTAGGGTGTTAGCATCAAATATTTCCTTCTTAATGTAAATAACTTAACTATTTTTGTCATCGACTGCTACTTGATATGTGGCCACCTAAAAACCAACCCCAAAGTTGGATGATACGCTAATGTTTTGGATGTTGTAGAAGGACATAACGCATTATTTATGTTTTGATTGTTATTTCAATTGAATCCATGATGGTATAGGCCGTCTGTGCTTCTTTAATTGTGATATCCTTGTTTATTTACGGGCTTAGTGTGATATTTTTTTTAGTCATTGCCAGTTTGAAATATCCTAGTGTTGGGAATTCTATGTACCATGTCCAACAAAGTCTAGACAGTCGAGGGCATGACTCCGAGTACATAGTGTCTAGAGTCAAGGTTTTCCAGACCACACTTGATTGTTAACTCATTCTAATGCTACTAATTGGTAGTTAATCATACCAATGGGTGCTCCCCATGTGATGATAAATCTCATGGTCACAGTATTGTGAGCTTCGACCAATCTCCCGGAACTACCAAGCTGGCTTGCACTCTGTAATGAACTGTAAGATAAATAAATTTAATTAGGCCTTGAACTAGGGTAACGCACGACTCAGAGATCTATCCGTTT
>CAVNYN010286790.1:7360-19154 GCA_963692815.1 Nyctanthes arbor-tristis
TAAATTTAAATCCTTTTTGGCTTTTTCTTTTGCTGTGGAGAAATCTAGAATATGTAATAATTCTAGGGAAAAAATACTAAATAAAAAGAAAAAAAAATTCGAGTTATTGTACCCAGACATCATATGCATACATCCAGTTGTGCCCTTAGCAAGAAACAGAGTGGATAAATAAATTTACTATTTCAATTTCCTTTTTCATGGGGAAGAGTAAAATAATGCGAAGAATATGGTGGGAGGGGTGACGGAGGGCGTGGGGTTTAGGGAATGTGATGGAGATGACGGAAGGTTTTCGGACACCGTGAAGTGAAGGGGGAGGCAAGGGTTTGTCATTGGAATAACGTGATATTCCCTCTTTTTGGGTGTTTACATTTGAAATTGATCTGGGGGCGCTCACTCTATGGTATACTATGACACTCTATGAAGTAAGAAAACTCAAAGAAAAATTAGCTTTTCGTGTCGAAAATGTCTCAAAAACCGAAACTATCCGGAAACTCTCCGGAAACGTTTCGAAAACTCTTAAAATATTTTCTAATTTTTAATAAAATTTGAAAACTCTATGGAAACTTTATGGACGCTTTATAGAAACTTTTAGAAAACTCTACGACAAAAAGGTCAAATTTCTATTTTTAAGAAAAAGAAAAAATTAATTATAATCATGTTTATAAATTAGAGATAGTAATTTCATTAAAATTTTAATATAAAATAAAATTTTAAACTAACTTAAACTAAATTAAGTTTGACACTTTTGAGGATGTTGGTGCACTTAATATTACAAGTCTTTTTTTAAATAAGCCAGATATGGAAGCAATGTTATTCAATGATGTCAACGACAATGTCATAGGTATCGATGGTAATGATGTTCAAAAAATTTAATTGCTAAACTTTTTTTTTTAAGCTTCTTAGTTTGTGCATTATTTTATTTCAATAATTATTTTGTGATGACGATGAATTTTGAGTTTTTATTACATTGAATTAATTTTGATATTTTAGTTATCTAATTCATATTAGTTAGTATTTTGAGGTTGCATATCATTTATTTATTTATTTTTTTGTTTGAATTTAGAAGTTGAATATTGAAATTATACAAAAAAATAACAATTACTACATAACGTTTCCGTGGCGTTTTGTGTCCTATATTTTCCAAAATCCCATTTCCCCGTGCCCTTTTCATGTCCTGTTTCCGTTTCCATGCAACCTAGATGGCACCATATAGATTATGTGGTGAGTATGTGTCCATGTAGTATCATAGTGTACAATATATCAGGCGCCAGAACATGACTAATTTACATTAAAAGAAAAAAGTGTGTAATTTTTTAGTTTTAGTAAATATTTGGTTCGTCTTCAAGTTTTGGAGATTGGTGTCATGAATTAGAGATTTTGCAACTAGTGTTCGAGGTTGGAAAGAACTTGAAATTTAAGACGAAACCATGCCCGCAAAACTTCAAATGCGCGATGTTTTATATATATATATATATATATATATATTTTTTTTCTTTTTTTTTCCGAAAGCGCAGAATGTTATATTTATTGTTTTCATAATGGAGGGTTCATGAGAGACTTTTCTTTCAAGACCGATAATAATATTTAATGAAGATTTAGAGTAGGCTTTTTCATCAATATGTATGCAATTTCTTGTATCCCAGTATATATAGTTAGAGCAAGATTAATATAAGGGGAAAATGTTAAGGGGAAAAAACCAGGGTTAAAAAACACATTTCCAAATAATATGTATGAGAGAAATTGGGGGGTAAAATATTTAAATTGGGCACGTGGCGTAATTTAATTGGATTGGATATGTTTGGGAGACAAGATCAATGGTGGAAAACCCAAAATTTAGTGGTTGTTTGATTCTCATTATTGGCATTGATTTATAATTAGAAATTATAATGAGGTGAAATGAATGATGTAAATTTAATTGAATTTTGAAATTCAATTGTGGTTATAAATTAGTGGTGTTGATTTATGTGTGGCCGGCATATGAGATATATTGAATGTTGTAAATGACGATCACATCACTGTTAGTACTCAATTTGTGTTATATTTTGTGGAATGACTTTTAAAGTTGATATTAATTTTGTTTGCTTTTCAATGTCTAGAAAATAGATGTTGATGGCGATTTGTGAAATCTATTCATTTTTTAACTTTGGCTTTGGCTTTGGCTTTAATATTTTTTAAAGTTTCAACTTTTTACTTTGACCAGACAAGATTAAGTGGGGGAATTGTTAAAAAAAAAAAAAAAAAAAAAAATTGAACTGGGGGTGGGTTTAAAAGGGACTTTAACACGTGGTAATATGTGCATCGGGGGGTGTTGTAAATTTTGAGGTCCCAAGGAAAGAATATTGACTTTCTTGGTTTTGTACCATTGACTGTCTGCTGGCTTAATCCCATTGGATAATAATAAAATTCTTCACACACACGATTTCGATCATTATTAATCAATCAATTAATTAATTTAATCTTCATTGCATTTTAAGGGGGGTTAATTTCGCAAATCGTATCCAACTCTTAAGTTAAGAACTGATTTCATCCTCAACCTTTTTTAAGACACTTTACAATCCCCAACCTTTCAAAAATAGACACAAATCGTTCATATTTCTACTATTTCACCAAATTTTTATTAAAATGACGATTAAACCCCTCATAAACATTTTAAATTTTTTTAAAAATATTTAAAAATAATAAAAAACTAAAAAAACCCACCCACCCACGTCTCCCTTGCCGCCAACAGTACAGCCGCTAGAATGGTCCATTCAAACGGTAAAAAAAAGGAGGTTAATCCTCCATATTTTGCTGCCATTTTGGGGTGTGAATCCTCCCATTTTGTCAGAAATGGTAGCCATTTCGGCAGCATTTGTGCTGCTAGAATGGCAGCACTAATAGGGGGTGAATCCCCTCCCATTTTCCTGCTATTTCCAGCAGCAAAATGGGGGGATTCACCCCCTTTTTTGACAGCCAGAATGGACCATTTCAACGGCTGGCCGCCGGCAGTACTGCCAACGGCAAGGGAGACGTGGGTGGGGATAGGGTTGGGTGGGTTTTTTCAGTTTTTTATTATTTTTAAACATTTTAAAAAAAAGTTTAAAATGTTTATAGGGGTATAATCGTTATTTTGATAAAAATTTGGCTAAACAGTGGAAATATGGACGATTTGTGTGTATTTTTGAAAGGTTGGGGGCTGTGGGGTGTTTTAAAAAAATTAGAAACAAAACTGGTTCTTAACCTAAAAGTTGAGGACAATATGTGAAATTAACTCTTTTAAGAGTATTGGGTTACCTTTAAACTGTCCATTCCCAATATTCCCAACTCCATATGTAAGGCTGTGACATGTTTGGTCAGGTAAATTGAACCATAGTAGATGTTAACTAAAACAGATTTAAAATGTATTCTAAATGTAATACACGCAATTATTGTTTGTACTTTGACTAAAATGTTAGACGAATACTTATTTATTAATTTCATCTCAAAAAGATTGTTCAGTTTTCTTTTTTTATTCATGTCAAAATATGATCCAGTTTCTTTTTTAAAAAGTTATTAAAATATTAGTTCTCTTATATACCCATATTTAATGTATATAGTTATAAAAAAATAGAATTATTAAAGTGAAATAGTTAATAAATCAAATGGTATAATAGACAAATTATGTTAAAATTTACTTTTCTAATATTATTAAATAAACATTTTTAATTTATGTGAAAGTTGAAATAAAACCATCTTTTTGAGACGGTGATAGTATATTTTAATGAATAATGCTATTTATTCATATTGGAAACCGGTCTTCAGTCTAGTTGTCATCTCCTTATTGGTCATTGAATTAATGAGGACAGTTCATATATTTATACATATTAATTTATCCTCCAATGTAATGAAATTTATACTCCAATGTAGTGACGCCAATTAGACTGAGACAAGTTTCCAATTTAGATAAATAACATCACTCTATTTTAATCTTGTTGTGGTTCAAATTATACTCGAACGGTTAGAATGCTCGCGTTTTAAAGAAGAGGGCCAGAGTTCAAACCAAACATGCCCCTCCCCCAATCCTATATCCCTATGTATATTAAAAAATAAAATAAAATAATTCTAGTTAATTTCAATCTTATTGTGTGATAATCAAATGTACTTTCAAAGTCTATTAAGGCTTTCTCAAAAAGGTTTGAACCAAACCAGAGGGCTCTCACCTACCCCGGCCTTGGCACTTTAGTGAATGATGTAAATAACGAAATATGCCTCATTGAAGTAGAAAACGGGCGTTGCTTGTACCCTAGTGACCACAAGAAAATATTTTCCATACATTTGGCAGGATTCGAACCCTCACATTACGGTTACTAGCAAAATAGAAAACAACATCACGCCAGTTCTTTTTACCAACTGAGCTGTGTCCTGAGAGCGTCTATATAAGGCTTTCTTGTTCAGCAACAATAATTCAACAAGGTTTCTTTTCCTTCTTGTTTTATACTAATTCATGTATTAACGGAATGAACACTAAAATATATTTGATATGTTAGACTGAACTAAATAGATCGAACAAATATGTAAAGAAATATATGCAATTCAGACGACTCCACGTAGCATTCATGACTTGTCATGAAAAAGCTCATCAAACATTATCCAATATATTGTAACATTTTCTTTTGCAAAAGGTTTTAGGCATATTCCATGAGTATAATTCTCCTTTTTAACATCCAAACCAATCTTTCAGTTAAATAAAAATTTCCCACCTGGGGTTTGTTCCTTTCTCCAAAACTTGAATATCCAAAAAAAATAAAAATAAAATCTGACAACAAATTTGGGTTCAGAATTTAGGTCAGACATATCAGATTTTTTTAATCCAAAAACTGTTCATTAAATAAAATAATTATTATTTTTCTAAAGCAGAAACCTGATATGGTCACAGTGCAATTATTATTAATTATTTTTTTCTTTTATTTCTGAAATTATTTAATTTATATCTACAATGATTGTGGTGCGACAGAGGGTCTTGTAATAGAAAAAAGGTGGTGGGGTCAGTTGGGGAAATAAAGTAAAAGATATGGGGGTCACTTTCATATTTTTAATGATTTAAAATAATTTTAATTTATTTATAAATTTAGGGATAAATACCTTGAGCTCTCTAACTTTTCACGTGTGTGGCATGTTGCCCCCAAACATTTTGTTTTTGCTAATCATGTTCTCAACTTTTTAATATATAAGTATCTAACTTTCTAGTACATTCATATGCGAAAGAGAACATCTTCTTAATGTTAATTTTAGACAGAGATGCAAGTAATCGCTATAGTAAATTTTTCTTTTACATAATAACTAAACAATCTATGTCAAGATATGCCTTCAACAAAACATTAAGATAAATGACTTTCATATTTTCAATCTTCTAATAGATAAGTAAGTACCCGGTACATTAATATGAGAGTGGAGAACATCTTTTTAAGTTTAATTTTAGACATAGGTGCAAGTTGCGTCTCACTAATTTTTCCAAGGCGATGTTCTTTTTATACAATTGACAAGTGATTACTGTTCAAAGTACGTTAAACTGTTTCTTAAACTTAATGTTTTTAACCATTTAATAAATAAGTGTTTAGTTATTACTCATTTTGGACAAATTGTCTATTTCAATCAGATTTTATGTGTGTAGCATGTTATTATGCAACATATAAAATAAGGTGGTTGTTACTCATTTTGGATAAATTGGCTCTTTCAATCAGATTTCATATGTAGCATGTGATCATCCAACATCTAAAATAAGTTATGCATGAACGGCATGAAAAGTTGGAGGACTAGTACTGCAAATTGAAGGTTAGGACATAATTACGATACATATAAAAGGCTGGGGACTCCTTGAGGAATTTATCCTAAAATTAGTGGGAGTGGGTCCTCTTTCCTGTATAGAACGCAAATAATAAAAGCAAATGCCCAAAGTGTCACAATAATTACACCTTCGTGAAAACAACGCCCACCAACTCTGTCTAGAAAATTGCAGTTTGGGTCCTCAATCATTGGCATCTGGACGTGGGTCCAGGACGAATTTGCTTTTGTTATGGGTCCTCAAACTTCGAATCTAGTGCGCATTGATCCGTGTTAGACAGATCACAGACGTTCAATTATAATTACTTTCCACTTTATTTTTATTTTTAGAATCTTATTTGAAAATTAAATTTTTTTAAAAAATCAAATCTTATCTTATATCTTATCTTATCTTTTATATATATATATATATCTTAAAGTAGGATAGTAGTTATATACAAATTTTTCCTCCAAAACCATTATCCTACTTTTATATACTTCTTTTATTTTATTTTAATTTATAATAATAATAATTATCACCATCCATTAGTATTATCTATTAGTTACATTTTGTTATTATTTTATTTTATAATAATATACAAAACTTAATATATATTTATATATATTTTATTTTATATAAAATACATTATTTGTTGTCTATTGGTGTTTGCTATATCTATTATATTAGTTTTTATGTTATTTTCAAATATTTAATATTTACTTGAAGTTCTAACAATTGACCAATAAATTTCAAGTCTTGCTTATTGGGACTTCCTTCTCATTTAGATTAAGTGTCTACACGTGAGATTGAGGGTATAATAGTAAAATAAAATTAAATCAGTTTCAAAATTTTTACTTTAATTTAATACGATAAACCACACGTCGTAAAACTTATGAATATATATATTTAGTTCATAACTTAATTTATTATTTGTTTTTTATTGGAACATATATATTGGTAAAAATCAATAGAATTAATATTTGAGGATGATGATTTGGAACAAAAAAAAAAATTTTTTTTTGATGCTATGAGTAAATCGTATAGAATTTATCATTAATTGTAATATTATTTATTTGGATCTTTTGTAATATGAGAGTGTGTACTTTAAAGTTTTTACAATAGATTTAGTGAATAGTAATTTCTTTGGAAGATGTATAGCACTGTACGAGAAAATGCGACAATTAATTTTTCAAATATATGTGGTGAAGAATGAATGTAAAAAAGAATTCATTCTAATAAATGAACATCATCTACAACCTAGATGTGTACTTAGATTTCTTGATACTTATTGAATAAGGATCTGGGTGTAGGGTAATTCTAGAGTTCTATAAATTTCGTGTGCTATTTTTTCTATGGTTTCTTAGTTTTCATACTTAACAAGAAATTAATTTTGTATTAAAAAAATTCCTCATTCTCATTTTCATTATTTAAGAGTATTGTTCTATAAATAACAATTTTATTAGTTTTGTGTCAAGTAAAAATATTGTACGATTCAATTCGGTTCAATTTATGTATATTAGTAACATAAATATATGAGAGAGTAGTCCGCAATAAAATTGTGATTATTTAGTCTTTTAAATTAACACATATTTTTTTGCTAATTATTCTATTTCGTGCAATGCACGGGTAAACAACTAGTAAATGGGTAATAAGAGCAGTAAAAGAGGATCCTTTGATCCTATTTTTTCAGAATTCGTGAAACGGAAAATGAGACGATAAAGGTCTGTTCTGTTTATATTTTTTGAATTCATTTTGAGTCTTGTCTTTCAAGAGTAAATATTAAGTAAAAGAAGGATTTTATTTCCCTTGTTTTGAGAGTTTTCAAAATTTTAAACTGAAAAGCTCAAAACAAAGGAAATGACATTTTGTCCTTTTGAGTTCCTCAGTTTAAAATTTTGAAAATACTCAAAACAAAAAAAATGAAATCCTTATTTTACTTAATATTTACTCTTGAAAGACAAGACTCAAAATGAATTTAAAAAAATAAACAGAACAGGCCCTAAGACTATCTAGTATTGTTCCATATTAATTCCTAACTACAATGCACCACAAATGCGGTATTTCAATTAAGTAAAGTTCCATTTGCATCAAAATTTGAAGTTAGGAAATTAAAATTCTATATAACTTTTAATAATTCGAGTTGAGAGATTGCTTGTGAAGTATGATTTTGATTGCCAATCCCACAAGAAAGCAGACAACATTGAAGAAGACTTAAACCAAAATAAGTAAGTAGAAAAATTTCTTCCTAAACTAAAATTTCAATCTGGAGATAAAGTCATACAAGCCGATTAACATGTCAAAATAAAGTAACACATTATAGTTCAGTTTACGCAACTTGTGTACTGAATTTCTTATAATTAACAACTTTCCACTCTTCCAAAATTTTCTTTGGTTAGTCTTAAGCACTAAAATAAAACCAATATTTTTGTGAATACTGCGGTGATGTTATTTTCTAGTCGTTTTTGTAAATTAGGGAATGTTTATTTTGGGAGAATTTTAATAGCACATATTCCAAGGTTTGTACCACATGAGGGAGAAAATTCAAAAGTTGAAAGGAGCCACTTGAAGAAGAACATTTATCCATTTAATTAATTAATTTTTTTGAAAATTTTTCTTTTTGTATAACTTTATCCTATCAAATCATGTAACATGTTTGTTGAAGCAACTTTTGTGTTTATCCTATACAAGTATTAAAATACTGTCACACAGGTGGTCCTTTCTGGGGGAGCTTGTTTTTCTATTAATTTCCTCAATATAAATATGTATTTCAATTTTATTGTCTTTCATAGGTAACCATTTATTGGAAATGAATAAACTGACAAAACTGTTAGTAATTAATATTGAATGATTTAAAAATCTTGAACTTTAAAATAGAGATATTCTAATTTTAATGACTAAAATTAAAATTTTCCATTTTTAAAAAAGAGGTAGAGTGCTACTAATTGCTTCATTTTGCATTTTTTCTTGAAAGTATATAAATATAGCCAATCATATAAAATGTAAGTTTACAAAAAAGAAAATTAATTCTTATGATGAAAATATAATCACATACGAAAAAATTTGGCGCAGAGGTAACCGAACTCATCTTTTCTTAATAATAAAAGCAATATTAATTAATTATTATTAACGATGAAGAGTAGTGCATGACGAAAGGATAATCAATATCTCTACTCTATTATGTTTCTAAGTTAAAAAAAAAAAGCCATGTATGTCATTTTTTCGACTTTGTACATAATGGGGCACGTAGAGATTGGGTGATCGAGTTTTTTCCACCCCAAAACAATATTACGAAATAATTTTACTCTCTAGTTTACGTCTTTTTTTTTTTTAATAAGTGATACAAGATAGGGGAGGGAAACTGAGAGATGAGCATGTATGATTCGAACTCAAGAGACCAGGACATTCAATCTGAAAGGCAAGCATCTTAACCATTAAAGCACAGTTTGAACTGTGATTTACACATCCCTTTCAATTTTTTGATATTTTTATTTCCTTTTTTAAAAAAAAATTCTTTGAATTATATTTTGGTGTTGCAAGCTGGACAAAAGGCCCATCAAGAAGAAAACGAGAAAGGTCCTTCAAGATTTAAGGCCACCTAATTGGCACGAAATTCAACATCCAATAGCTTGGAAATTGGTGACAAGCTGTTGGCAATTTAAGGTTGCTCCTGAACGTCAAATTAACGAAATGCACGTTTGAAGGATAAAATTGTCAATCAATGAACTAATATAGTGGTGCATAAGCATTACTCAATGTCTACTATATGTTCTTTCATTGTCGTACCTAAAAATAATGTGTGGAAGATATAATATAGTAAATAATATAAAATTAGACTGATCTATAAGCTTAAACTTTTATATTAAGTGATCTTACTAATTTAACATGATATCAAAGCAGACAAATGTCTTGGGTTCGAATCTCCACATCACCCAATTAAATGAGATACGCGCATATTAGGTTTTGATGGGAAAAAAATCCCGCCTATATTTTGTTCAGGTGACTGGAGTTCAGACGTTGCTCTTCCGATCTTAAAAATATAAACCAATATATAATCGCTTCGGGTATTTCTCTTAAGAGGTTGATATTTTAATATGGAACCCTAAGTCTTAATATAGTATCTGAGCCCGTCAAGCTCAAACTAGTAATTCAATACGGTTAATACTCAAATAAGCACATGGATTTCAGGATTGGTTTGCGCCAACGAGCTAATATCTTGCGGGGCATGTTAAGGAATATATCCCACATCAACTAAATATAAAATTATAAATCAATATATAAGCGCTTGAACTACTCCTCAAATTGATATTTTAAGATATAACCCCAAGTCTTAATACATTTAATGGTGTGTTGAAGATAATATAATAAATAATATAAAATTTGGCCGATCTATCAAGTGGCCTTAATTAGAGTATCTCCAACGCAAAATCTATAATCTTACATTGTCTTGGAGGTAAGAGATAGACACATAACATGTACATATTTCAATGTTCTCTATATTCTTTTCCCCTTTTCCTTAACTTTTTCTTTCTTTATTTTTCTCCACAATATCTTTGATAATTTTTATTTTAAAAAATGTCAAGGACATGGTGAAGAAAATATGAAAAATAAAAGGAAAAAAAGAAGAGAAAGAAGAGAGAGAAAAATTGAAATGTGTACATTTTATGTGTCTATATCTCTTCTTCACATCACCTCAAGACTAGACATTTACATTAGAGATGCTCTTACTAATTTAAAATGGTATTAGACCAAGCAAATGTCCTGGGTTTGAATCTCCGCGCCACCCAATTAAAGATCATGCCTATATTTGAAGGGGCGTGTTGAACATATAATAAATAATATAAAATTAGCCCGATTTATAAATTTAAACTTTTAGATCAACGGTTCTTAATAATTTAGCAATATGAATTTATGAACTTTGGTCACAAATATTTGCAAGTCATTGATATCTTAAGATTGTGTTCAAGCTTAGAACTCCAAGCCAAGTAGCTTGTTCATCCCTGTTGATTTAATTACATATATTACTCAATCTATAATCTCAGTAAAGAAAGTCACCCTTCTTCATTAAAGATCTCGTACTTAATGATGTATAGACTTCCCGTAACACCAAATCTCTCTCTCTCTAATAAAATTACATAATGGAATATATGAATTATCTTTGCCATTTTGCCCAATTATCACTATATGTACGCAAGACAATTTTTGAAAACTAACCTCTCCATTATAGAGAGTGAAATCTGATGTGGAGTGCCGTGGAGGACACGTCGGTCCCAGGCCATGTGTGCAAACAAACTTCCCCAAAATGGTGTGGGTCCCACCCAAAGAAAATTAATTGTCCTAAAGACCTACGCACCCCACGCCCGTCGTTTCGGATTCAACCTCCCAACCCAAAAACAATCTCTCTCTCTCTCTCTCTGCAACCCCCCCGGCGGCCCGGCCTACCAACCACCTCAATCACCGCCGGACGAGACCCTGCCGGACAGTCTTTAACACTAAAATGTAACTTCATTAGTATATTTGGAAATTCATAATTCACAGAACTATTAATAATAATTTTCAGCTCTAAAATTTTTTCAGTCTGCACACAATAAAAAAAAAAAAAAAAGAAAAAAAAAAACAGAATTGGTTCCTTTTTTTTTTTAATGACGCCCGTCCGTTGCCAATAACCGGTGGGTTTCGGTTAAAGTTTAACCTGAAATCACAAACTTAAAACTAAACTGAATAAAGAGCCATTACAACACAACAAAATCGAAGGGATTTTAACCTGAAAAGACTTACCAGCAGGAGGGCAGTTGGGGTCCGGCAGCGTGCCGGGGGTAGGGGGTGTGTTTCTCACTGGTGGGCTTAAGAAGGGGAAGGAGAGAGCAACATGGAGGCCGGGAGAGAGGGGTCAGTGCCGCTGGTTGGTGGTTCGGTGGTGCTCATAAGGGAGGAGTGGTTGGTTGGCGGTCCGTAGGGAGGATGGGGCGGTGATCGGTGTCGCGGCTTCGGTTGGGAGGGAGATCGGAAGAGCACACG
>CAVNYN010286791.1:0-37753 GCA_963692815.1 Nyctanthes arbor-tristis
TAGACGTGTGCTCTTCCGATCTATTTAAATAGAAGAGCTACACTTGCCCCCATATTTAGGTGGTTGACATGGTGAATGAATATATCCACCCATTATCTACATCTACACATATATAGAAGAGCCAACATCTACCTCTACTATTCACAGTTTGGTGGGCAATTTCAATTTTTTTTTTAATTTAATTTTTTCCCTCGCAAACCCACCTACCGTTCCTTTTCAAACCCACCTACTACCAAGAGAGATTCAAGGCTTTTTTCTTCTTTGCTTGACAAAACCCCTCTTTCACTCTACACCATACACCTTGTCTCCTAATCCTATCCTTCCCAATCTCCTAAGCATATCCTATCATAATCTAATCCCATCCTAAATCCTAACCCTAATCCCATCCTATCCTATGCTAATCGTAATCCTAAATTAATAAAAGAGGCAACAAGGAGTTACTATTCTCACTTTGGTCGTCATTTTCCCTTTTTTTTTGGTCGTGGCTCGTCTGTTTGTTTATGCTTTAAAGAATTTCCGCTTATTTTCATTCTTTTAATAATTATGATGTTATATTTGACATAAAAGTATTACTTTATTCTTGTTAATTTTGGCAACATCTCAATACTTTTAAATTAGTTCATTTGAGTCTAATTGTAATATCTATATAAATTTTTTGACAATTAATATCTATAGAGACTTTAAGAGCATCCACATTCATGCTGTTAAATTTAGCTATTCAGATAAACAAAAAATGCATTTTAAGTTTTTGTTAAATGTCACGCTTACAAGTAAAATTTAACCGCTATTAAGACCATCTACAATAGAGGTGTTAAGTCACATTTTTATTGCTATGTGTTAGTTACAACTTAAAAATGAAGTTACTATGGAGGTGGTAGAAAATGTGCTAAAAGAATCTTTTGAGCTTCAAGTTCAAATTGTTGTTACAATTAACAACAATTTTAACAATAACAGTGACACTCTCTCACTCACATATCATTTAATTTATATTGTAATTGTTGACTTTGGACTTGTGGGGAAATAAAATATAAACATTGACCAATAAGCTTTATTTGTAGTTAAATTTCACACCTTCAATTTGTTAATTTTAACATCTCTAATGTGTTAGTAATTGATAGCTAAATTTTAAAATGTTGATGTGCCATTTAACAATCACTTAAATTCCTTTTTTTTTTTTTTTTGCTTATGTGACAGGTTAAATTATTCAACTTCATTGTTGATGCTCTAAAATGTTATCTTGCATGTGTTAAATAAGATCAATAAAAGCTACTCAAGTCTAAGTGTGCCTCATTATTTTCAAAAGTTATTAATTAAACTTTATTAAATAAATAAATAAATAAACTATTTTTCAAAAAAAAAAAATTGTTGTAAAGTTGGCAACTCACAAAAAAAAAAATTCTTTTAACAATTTCCTTAACACCACTTACATAGGAACTTTTTTGAGTTGTTAACTAATAGCTTTACTTACAAGTTAGTTTAACATATTCATATTTTGGTCCTTCTTTACCCCTTTTTGGTGTCTTTTTCTTTTGCTTCGTGCTTAAGTTTTCACTTATTTTGATTTTTTATAATTATGATATTATTTTGAAGTCGAAAAATATGCAATATGGGGGTCAAATTAAAGATACAACCTCTACTTTAACAAGAGTCAACAATTTAGAGTAAATTACAGACATATCGCTAGTAAAAATCTTCTTCAAATATTTAGTAAACTTTTTCTTTATATTTTTTCTGAATATCTCAATATTTTCGAATTAGTTCGTTTGAGCTAAAAAGTAATATTTGTAGAAGTTTTGATCTATAACCTACAATACATTACTTATGAGACTAATTTGATGTAGCGAAATGTGGTATGATTTATAACCTGATTAAACATGGCCAATTTCAATTCGAGTTCATAAACTGAATATAATAAATATTAAATTTTATAAGTAAATTTAATTACATTAGATTAAATGCTATCACTTTTTATAATTTTTATAATTAATTCAATTCACTTGTATTTATGTGAATTCAACTAAGTTATATTAATTAAATAATAAGTTGAATTAAATTCAATCAAAATTAAACAAAAAAGAAAATTACATATAACACAAAATATAGAGAACTTGATGCTTAATTAAAAGCGGAGAATGTGACATTGTGTTGATGTGCTGGTTTTGAGTTTCTCATGACAAAAGTGTTGTTCATGAACATAATAACAATACGTTATCAATGATCTCTGGCCACGTAGGCGTCTAACGGCACAATCTGATGAGAGATTAAGACTATCAATTATATTATCTAATTAATATTTATTCATTGTTTTCTTTTTTAGATGTAGCTATGGGATTGATTTTTATTATTACATCAATGAATTGTTCATTTCATTATGTACTATAATTAGTATTTACAAAATTATAACAAAAAACATCTGCAAAGCATGTGACACAACCAGCTATATCCTAATATAACTCTACATAATTAAAAGAGGCACTTTCATAGGCACTATTCACAATTTTTTAGAGCGTCGTTTTTTAAGGCCTAGGTCTTTTGTTTCGTATCACTTTCATGGCCGATCTTATTCACTTTTGTAGGCTTTTTTTTTGTTTACTTTTATTCTTTCATGATTATGATATTATATTATAGTATCAAATTAAATATCTTAATGTGAAATATTAATACAAGTTAACTAGTGAGAGTAAATTACAAATATATATCATTCGTAAAATTATCCCAATTATTTAGAGTAAATTTTTCACTTTATACTGTGTATTTATTTTTTCTCAACACTCTTATATTTTTAAATTAGTTATTGTTAAAGTTCAATAATAATATTTATGGAGGCTTTAATCTATGACAAATCATTTGTTATAAATCAAATTCATGACATGGCGGAAAGTGGTAAGACGTGTGATAGTAAATCTTTTTTTTTTTTGTTAAACTATGTTATAAGATTATTATTTAACCAATGATTGGTTCCAGATTATTTTCAAATACAATTATGTTATTTGATTTATGAATTTATAATTTAATTCTTTTGGTCATCCATTATTAATTTCAATTCGAGATCATTTTCTTATAGTAAATTAAAAAGCAATAAATATTAAATTTTCTAATTGAATTCAATTTATACGTTCTATTAGTTATTAGTTTAATAATAATAATAGTAATAATAATTTATTATTATTATTATTCTTCAGTTAAGTTCCTCTTCCAACTAATATGTCAACTTTTAATAAAATAGTTTAAATTACTTCAACACATATAATTATTCTATTAAACTCATTTCATTAATTATTAGTAATGTCTCCTTTACAATTCTAGTGGACATAGTGCAACCAACAATCCCCAACATATAAAAGAGGCAAAAGGGAGTTACTATTCACACTTTGGTCGTTATTTTTCCCCTTTAGTTTGTGGCGTTTATGCTTTAAGGAGTTTTCTTTTATTTTCATTTTTTTGATAATTATGATATTATTTTGAAATCGAAAAATATACAATATTGATACCAAATTAAAGAACTCAACTCATGCTTTAATACGAGTTAACAAATGGGAGCAAATTATAAATATATCGTTTGTAAGACTGTCTTAAAAATATAAAGTAAAAGTTTTGCTTCTTTTTAATTTTTCTTGACATCCCAATACTTTTAAGTTAGTTCATTTGAGCCCAATTGTAATATCTAGAAGAACTTCTAACAATCAATATAAAGAGCTTTTAATGTAGAATTAACAATTAGATCTTTATGGAGCCAATGTAGCACAATTTGTTGGGAACATCTGGTAGTAGAGGGAAATATGATAATATCTTATTTAGCCATGTTATGGGTTAATTAATCATTGATCGGTTCAAGATCATTTTACAAAAGAGTTATGGTATATGTACCGTGGTTTATTATACTTTTTTATTTGAGTTCAGTCTCTTGTATAATCTCTACATTATTAAAAGATCCACGTTCTTTTCACTATTCATATTTTGGTTCTCTTTTTCCCCCTTTTTTGTGATACAATTGGGGGAATTTTGGGGAGGTTTATAGACTCGAACCTAAGATCTCGTCCTGATAAGGGTTGCTCTTTACCACTTGAGCTTTACCCTTGGTCTTTTTTTTTTCAGTTCGTGTCTTTATGTTCTGTTTCTTCTTAACTTATTGCTTATTTTCATTTTTCTATAATCATAATATTATTTTAAAGTCGAAAAATATACAATACGGGTGTCAAATTAAAAGATTCAACTTCTAGTTTAATAAGAATTAACAGCTGAGATTAAATTATAAACACATTGTTCATAAAATTGTCACCAATATTTAGTAAAATTTTTCTTTATACTTTTTCTGCAGATCCGAATATTTTTGCATTAGTTCATTTAAGCCCAAAGTAATATTTATAGGAATTTTGATATACAACCTAGGATATGTTACTTATGAGATTAATTTTTTGACGTGACGGAATGTGATATGATTTATAACCTAATCTAACGAGACCAATTTTAATTTGAATTCATTCTCCTATCAAACTGAACATAATAAATATTAAATTTTAGAGATGTGCTACTTTCTGTTATTTACTTATTTGTTGGATGACTTAGTATGTGTATATTTATTTTTTTTCCCATTACAATTTCAAAAGAAGGTTGGACATCATCTTATGGGGAAAAAGTCACGTTTATACACACAAAGTCACCAACAAATAAACGAGCAAGGGAATCGAGCGTTTTCATAAATTTTATGAATTGAATTAAATTAGATTAAATGCTATTACATTTTACCATTTTAATAATTAATTCAATTCACTTGTATTTATGTGAATTCAATTAAGTTCTACTATGCCTGTCCTAAAAAGATAGGCATTTTCCTTTTTTCACATAGATTAAGAAAAGTTCATTTACTAGTAATGAAAGAGTAAATGTTAAGGTCATTTCCCCATTATACCTTTTTATTTATTAATTATTTCATTTTAATAAATTCTATTTTTTATAACTATACACAGTAAATATATGTATATAACAGAACTAATATTTCAAATACTTTTTAAAAAGAAAAGATCGGAAGAGCTTTTTAGACATATGTAGTATTAATTAACAATAAATTCAATTAAGTTCCACTAAGGTTAAACCCAAAAAAAAAAATACATATGACACAAAAATATAGAAAACTTGACCGCCTAATTAAAACAAAAGAACGTGACAGTACATTCATGTGTTAGTTTTGAGTTTCCCATGACAAAAGTATTTTTTCTTAGGGTAGTTATATTTATACCATCCTTTTTACTAACCACACTACAATATAAATGCACCACCACCAAAGTACATCTTTTATAAATAAACTACATTTAGTTTACAAATCTAACCTAAATTTTAAAAGTAAAATAAATTAAAAACCAAAGAAAGGGGGAAATCTGCACCACATCTTTCTTTATCTTCTACAATTTCCCATTTTTTCTCTCTCCAAAATCTTCCACATGGGGAGGGATCCAACACACAGTCAATATCCTTGAAAAATGAATAAACAAAAATAGAAGAAGATTATTTAAAAAAATGAATTTCGAAAGAGATTGTTCACTGTTTCACAAATTCGAACTAAGCAAAAATTATGTTTGGGAAAAGTTTAGTTTGGGATGAAATTGAACTGGAGAGGAGGGGGGAAAAAGGAAGAAGACAACATTGATAAGGATTTCAATTCGATCTCAATAATGTTTGTATGTTTCTTCTACATTGCTTAAATTTTCCAAGCACAAAACCGTTATTTTTTTAAGTTTTCAATTATGGTATGGTAAAGAATAAATCAGGGCTCTTAAGTATGGTGGAAATAAAAATTTTGAATTAATTTTTTTTTGTGGTGTACTTAAAAATATATGGGTATATAATCAAGGTTATTTAGGTCATTTAATCATTAGGCTTTTTAATAAGTGAGAATAAAAGCTAAAATTGTGGCGTGTTTAGTAAAAAGAGTGGTGTAGATATTACCACCATTTTGCTTAACAACTTAATATCAATATGTTCTTAGTAATTTCTAGTCACATAGGCGTCTGACAGCATAATCTAACAGACTATCAATTCTATTATTTAGTTAATAGTTATTCATTGTTCATTTCATTATGTACTATCACAAATATTTACAAAATTATACCAAAAAACACATGCAAATTACGTGACACAACTAGTTATATATATATATATATATATATAAAACCTATGAGTAAGTTGGACGGCACTGTTCATACTTTTGTCGTCCAACTCCCTTTTTCTATTTGTTTATCTTTATTTTTTTCACTTAGAATTTTTTTTCATTTTTTTATATTTTCGTAATTGTTTTAAAGTCAAAAGATATGCAACATTTATTGATGTTTAATGAAATATCTTAAGGTCTGCTTTATTACGAGTTAACGAATGAAGGTAAAATATAAGCAAGATCGGAAGACAAATCACTTCAATTTTTTATTTGTTTATTTTATTTTTTACTTTTTGATATTTTTATAATTGTTTTAAAGTCGAAAGATATGCAATATTAATGTTGAATGAAAGATCTTAACATGCATTTTATTACGAGCTAATAAGTGACAACAAAATATAAACACGTCGAATGAAAAAATCACTTCAAAATTTTAAAAACATTTTTGTTTATTTTCTTTTTTCATTGATAATTTCGTAGTTGTTTTAAAATCGAAAAGTGTACAATATATTGGTATTGGATGAAAGATTTCAACGTATGCTTCAATAAGAGTCGACAAATGAACAAAAAAGATAAACATGTCATCTATAAAATCACTTCAAAATTTTAATATAAATGTTTTACTTTAAGTATTTTTTTTTTACTTTGTTCAAATATATATCTCAATCTTTCTAAACTACATTCCAGTATTAAAATAGTATCTATGAACTTTTAATTCAATCCGAGTTTCAGTTTTACCAAATTAAATTCAAATACAAGTATATGAATTTTGTAATCCCTTTTAAAGTTTTAGTATTCTACATTTTGTTTGCTCTTTTGAAATATTTATTACCAAATATCAATTGAAACAAATACTTCAGTTATTTAGTTGATTTTATTTTTCCATTCTTTTATAAGTAATTATCGAATCAAATTTATTTCTAACCACTTATATTAAAGAGGGAGTTGGACGCCACGGTTCATACTTTAGTCGTCCAACTTCCCTTTTTCCATTTGGTTATTTTTTTATTTTTTTCACTTCGAAGTTTTTTTTTTGATATTTTTGTAATTTTTTTAAAGTTAAAAGATATGAAATATTTATTGATGTTGAATGAAATATCTTAAGGTGTGCTTTATTACGAGGTAACAAGTGAAGGTAAAATATAAACGTGTCGACTAGCAAATCACTTCAATTTTTTTTTATTTTTTCATTTAAAAGTTTTTGTTTATTTTATTTTTTATTTTTTGATATTTTTTTAACTATCGAAAGATATGTAGTATTGGTGTTGAATGAAAGATCTTAGTGTGCACTTTATTATGAGTTAATAAGTCACGACAAAATATTAACATGTCAAATGAAAAATCACTTCATAATTTTAAAAATGTTTTTGTTTATTTTATTTTACTTTTGATAATTTCGTAATTGTTTTAAAGTCGAAAGGTGTGCAACATATTCATATTGGATGAAAAGATTTCAACATGTGCTTTAATAAGAGCTGACATTCATAAACATGTCGTCTATAAGATCACTTCAAATTTTAATATAAATGTTTTACATTATGTTCTTTTTTTACTTTGTTAAAATATATATCTTAATCTTTCTAAAATGACTTCATTTAAGTATTAAAACAGCATCTATGAACGTTTAATTCAATCCAAGTTTCATAATCCCTTTTAAAGTTTTAGTATTCTATATTTTGCTTGCTATTTTGAAATATTTATTACCAAATATTGAGTGAAACATGCACTTAAATTATTTAGTTGACTTTTATTCTTCCCTTCTTTTATAAGTAGTTATCGAATTGAATTATTGTTAATCTAATGTATTATTTGCTTTATTTCATACTGCACAAGTGAGAGGTACTACGGATGCTAATATACACAAAATAATAGCAAAAACACGTGCATAGCACATATCACCTCTACTATTATATATCCACTAAACATTAAAAGCGCCACTATAAATTCTACTATTCATCTCAGTCGTCTGATAAGGCATCGTTTTGTTCTTCCTTCCTTCCTTTTTTTCTTTTCTTTTTTTAATGCATCATATAAATTCACCTCATATGAGCAAACGACACTGTATGCCATCATCCTTCCAAAGCCCTAATCTCGATCTCTCCATTCCTCTACTATGAGTGGTACTAAGCTCGCAACAAAGACTACAATATTGCCCCGTCGCTCTTCTCTTCTCAACGCGCAGTTGGCCAGATTTCTTTTTTTCGGCGCCGGTAGATTTCTTTAGGTTACTTTCCCCCTTTTTTTGCTTCAAATTCAAGCTGGAAATTTGATTTATCCAATTTCTTTATTTTTCTTTTTATTCCTCTTCTATGTTATTGTCGGATTATGTGGGTACTAGCAGACTTTTAGGTCTTGGCTTTTTTCTGGAAATTTCGGCATCATTTTGCTGATTTTTGTTTTCCCTTTGCTGTCCTTTTTGGTATGTTGTTGCTTTGTTGTTCCTTCTTGTTGTAATATGTGGGTTTCTCTCGCCCTTTTTTCTGGTCAATTTCGGCATCAATTTGTGGATTTTTGTTTTACCTTTGCTATTCGTTTTGGTCCGCTGTTCCTTTGTTGTTCTTTTTTGTTGTAATATGTGGGTTTCTCTGGCCTTTCAAGCTGTGGGTTTAATGGTCAATTACGATTCGAGAATGAAAATCATCTAATAAGACCTTTCTGTTTTCACAATTTGGTTGATATTTTTTATTTCGTTTCATTTTGTAAATGACAAGAGAGGGTTGAATTTAGAGCATGGGTAGAGGTCGGTTAACTGCAACCAAATTAATGGATGTTTTCCTTTTTCAGTATCAAATTTCTTAATTTGTCTTTTTAGTTTCGGTAGTATTCATGTTGAAATCCTGATACAATATTCAAATCATAACAGTTAAACTCCACCTTAGTTTCATAGTACAATATTGAAATCTAGCATTACCTTTTGTTATACCTGGTATCAATTTATATTTTGCTTTTTTGCATTCCTATATTTATCTTTTTAATAGTTCAAAAATTTCAATTAATTAATCTTTATTTTGCTGCAGTAGCAATGGTGAACGGAAGACTTTATATAATTAGAGTAGTTTTCGCATTTTCTAAGCTTATTTAATATTTGAAAAGCATTCCAATGCAATGTGACATTATGCAACTATGTGGCCTTTACAAGAGCCAAATTACCCAATTAATGTAATATGCAAAAGACTAATGAGTGTCTAACAGTAGCAGTTGTGATTGGATGCATGAGTTACTATCCTAAAACATGGATAATGATGTGCTATATTCATCACTTCACACCTACCTGTAACATTCTTTTGTTGTCTTCCCTTCTTTTGTTTTGTAAATTTGACAGGGTAGCTATGTAAGTTCATTGCTGCTTTTGGGTTTAGCCTTAGCAATGGAAAAGATTGAGAGCCATTATTTGTAACCAGCTGTCTGTGCTATGTGTATCAGTTTACTAACTAAATGGTACATAAATTCTCCTCCTTTTGTGATCGTTTATTTTTTATGAAGCTCCAATACAAATTTTTGTAGTTAGAAATGGAGATCTTTAAGGCTAGAGGTATAGTTGAGTGTTTAATCCCGATTTCTTCATCTACACTTGTTTTTCATATTGGATCTTAAAAAAGTCACTCTTTGTTGGATTAATTCATTTCGAAGTCTCTTTTGTCATTTAAGTATAATAGAACGGTTGTAAAACGTAGGCGCCAACATTAATATTTTATGACTACGCATAATTTATTCTTGTACCTCCAAGATTATATGAGTTCTAAATCAGATAATTGAATGTTTACGTTATTCTATAAATATTTATGTGACCACGTCTTTTACTATTTAGATTTTATAAGATTATTCTATGGTTAGGTCAATGATACCAGTCAAGTGTTTATGCATTTCTATAAATATGTATGTGACTATTAGTATTGTGGCTCGGTTTAGCGGATGTATTTATTATGTTATGATAATGTAACTTAGGCACTTCAATATCTATTGGACTCAAATTATTTCTATGTCTTCTATAAGTATTGACTATGTGACTATGTTTAAATCATGCATTGAGTATTACGATGTAACATTATTTGTAAATTTCATTACTGGTGAATGGCGAACTTTTATTGGCCAGAGGTTGAATTTGAATGGAATGTCAGATGAGCCTATAGTTAGAAATGGAGTTAGTGATTAGATCTCATTATCTTGTGGCCAGTTATACGCAATTTCTTGTTTAGAAGCCCTAACAATCACTTCACCTCTCACTCTGCATGGAGCAGCAAAGAAAAATCAAATTAGAGATTTCAAAGACTCGGTGTGACTACTTAATTAAATTGACTTATTGTTTTTTATTTTTGTTATTAAAGCAAATATTATTAATGTTTCATGTATTATAAATTACACAAATTATATAACAATGTCTACGCGGATTTGAACTTAAAATAAAACGTATTAAGTGCATCCCATGTATATTTACTAGTATTAATAAAAGAGTCTCTTTGCTCTCACTATTCACAGTTTGGTCAACTTTTCCATTTTTTTAAATAATTGATTGATTCCCCCAGCAAACGATAGCCCTCACTACCCGCATCCATCTTGCCCCTTTTCCCCACACTTGCTCTACCTCTTATCTCTCATCCTCTTCCACACACATCATTGCTTTACTCCCTACATATCATGTAGTGATAAAACCTCGCAATACAATAACTAACAAGAAATCAAAGCAAATAAAAGGTGTCACAGTAAATATTTGAACGAGCAAAAAGAATAGAAAAAGAAAAATCCTTGCAATCTTCCTTCAAAAGCCGACAATGGATCCAACAGGTCGGAGCTTAGATTTGTGATTTGTAAGGAACTGGTGTTCCATTCCAAAAGGTTAACTTATCAAATGAAGTAGCCAATTTCTTATAAACCTATCACTTTTCAAATGTCTATCTGAAGTGGGATTTGTTCATACTTTTTTCCCAACAATCGTCCAATCAAACAAAGAACCACATGATTTTGGCCCTCCTTCAACTAATAGTCTGTCCATCTTTCTTTGCTCTTTTAAGGCTAAAACCATCCACTGCGTGCATCACGGCTTTACGTGGACACAACTTCTTTGAGAGCCATCCATGGTTTTTTCCCACTATCACAATTCAACTTTGGGGCCCACCTCCTCCGTTCACCAACGTCTAGGATCTATCATGCACCAATGAGAAATGTACACAGAAAATAGAAAAATGCACAATGAGCACCGCTAAGCTTTGAGGTTGGAAAGAAAAATGGACAAAGGTGGCAATAAAGATGGTAGAAGTTTGAGAAGTAGCAGCATTGCTATGGCAAGTCATTTGGAGCATGACATAATGATTATAAATGAAGGGTGTAAAATGGTGTATCATTCATATCTTTCCATACTTTGAATCCTATGCTCATGCATTTTTTTTTAAAAAATTTTTGAGCTATTAAGTCTGATATTCTACTTGGTAATAATTTTATTTTTTTTATTTTTTATTTTTTATTTTTTGTAGATGATATGTTTAATTCAACTATAAGTGAATATTTCGATAGTGGAGTGATGAGGCCGATGTAATCATTAACTCAATTGAAACATTTGTAGTTTCTTTGGGTATTTATTCTTTAGATCTAGACAAAATAAATAAATCCATATCATACGAAGAAGAAAAAGAATAGTAATATATAATCCCTATTATATATAAACCGATTCTCAAGTTTACTGTTGCGAGAATAGTATCCTAAACAATGTCGTTTTTTCCATTTAAGCGCATAAACGGCGTCATTCTTCTCCAATTTTTTGCTTTCCCATTTTACCGTCGATATATATATATATATGTATATATAGCAAGAATGAGATGTGATGTCATTCGCTCAAAGGTTTCTCCTGCATGATTTTGTTCTTTTCTCTCTTATTTTTTCTTTCCCAGAAATTTCTTCTCTTCAGTAAAAGTCTTCACTGAAAGTTTCACTTCTTTTTTTCTTCGATGTTGGGTTTCTTTTGTCTTAATCTATTTTCCCTTTGGTTTTAAGTTGTTTTCAGTTCGTTCCTTTGAAGATATCACAATCAGGTCGGATATTCTTTTGGGGAAATTTGCGTCTGGTACATTTTTTCAATATGCAATTTTGCAATTGTTTGTTTAGATTTCCAAGGATTGACTAAAGAGTAGTGTTCTCCTCCACTTGTATATGTGTATGTGTCTATTAAGTCATGACTAATTTTCTTGAAGAATTTATAAGCCCTAGTTTGATAAACTGGCCCAGACATTTGTTGTCCGATCTATGAAATTTTGCTTTGTGATTGTCTTCTTCCTTGGTTACTTTAACCCATTGTTTTGAATTTTTGAAGTAAATGAAAGAAAATGTGTATAACAGCATGGGCAATTCAAAGAAGATTTCGAACAGACACACTAACCATACCCTATCATGTGCACTATTTAATATGAAGATGAGAAAATCAATAATATGTCATAACATTATCTGGCCCTTGTTTTCGATGAGAAAACTCAGATATGATTTTTAGATTTGTTAATTTAGATTGTTAGAGCCATATTGATAACATTCTACAACTTACGTGATTTTAGATAATTTATTACCTTTTTTTTTCTTTTCAGAACCAGTCACCTTGTATTTATTGTAGCAAGCCGTCCTAGAAGCAAGCCCTTGAATAATCTAATACTTAAACAGTTATATTCCAAAAAATTAATAGTCTGGCACTCTAGATAGAGTAAATGCTTGACAATTTGTTAAGAATCTTGAAATGTATTTATGTACCTTATTTTAGTAACCTTTGAGATGTACTGAGTTTAATCACTTAATTAGGTGGTATGTGAAGAGGACGAAGAGTGACATATACAACAATGGTGGAGAGAATTGCAGGCATATTTTTTCTGAGAACTAGAGATGAACTCTAGTTTTTGTGAACTTAAGAAGAAAGCATTTTTCAATTGTTATACATCAAATTCGGGCTACAGGTTTTTTTGCTTAATTGATAATTGAATAAGTAAATCTCTAAAAAGTATTTTCCCCCTTACAGAAATATAATTATATATTTCAATAAAATGGTAAGTTCTAAAATAATTAATATTGTGTATCTGTTTAGTCATATTTCTTAATTTGAACTATGGAAAGTCCACTGACCATGGGATATGAGTTCTCTAAGTTAGTTAGGTTTAGAGCTTTTCATCCGTACTCTTTAAATTACATTCGGATCTCTACAGTCCATCTCATTTTGTCTCGAGTCAAACATTTTTCTTCTCTTTGAAGCTTGAAGTTGAGATTTCATTGTAAACTTCAAAGTCATTGTTTTGAATTTTTCATTAGAAGTAATTGTCTTCTCCATTCTCTTCTTGATTTGTGTAGAACTCACAAATAATTTTGTGAATGTACCATTTGTTATTGTCCAAGTGTCTAGGTTTATGATCTATATGGTATTTAATATGTTATTCTGATCCAATTCATGTTAAATAGAGCATTTTAGTTGAGCAAATGTAAGGATGTTGAAATTGGAATGACACTTAAAATGACGAATTTAGTTTCTTTTAGAGTTGAACAAAGTAGGATATGTATTTTGTTAATTTCAATATGAGATACTCTAGTTTTCATTTTGTTTCAAGATCTAATTATTGATTTGTCAAATTCTGTTGGGCGTAAGATTAAGTAAATTTTATTGCTTAATCATTTGTAAAACGCGTATGCTGGTGTTTTAGCAGAAAGAGATACATGAAACCGATAGCATTGAATGTTCTTGTGACCAAGCAGAAGATAAACAATGAATATCAATTTTGCTTTTGTAGCTTAATTTTATGTCATAAATTTCCAAAAGAACAAGTACGGTGTAACAACCCGCTTCACTTTGATATGATATTGTCCGCTTTGCGCCTAGCCTGCACAGTTTTCTTCTTGGGTTCTCATGTAAAAGGCTTCATGTTAGATGGAGTGAGTCTCTTAACTTATAAACTGGTCTCCTTTTCTTCACCCAAGCGATATGGGATTGAGGCTGTCACAATCACCCCACCTGAAGGGGCCCAACATCTTTGTTGGCCACATTTTCTGGTTGGGCTCTGCTCTGATACTATCTGTAACGACCCGCTCTATTTTGACATAATATTATCTGCTTTCGGCCAAACCCATACCGTTTTACTCTTAGGTTCTCACCTAAAAGGCCTCATGTCAGTTGAAGTGGGTATCTTAGTTTATAAACTGATCTCGCTTTCTCTACGCAAGCATATGGGACTGAGTCTGTCACAATCACCTTACTTAAGGGGGCCACTTCCTCATTGACCACATTTTCGGTTGGGCTCTGCTCTAAAACCATCTGTAACGACCCGCTCTACTTTAATATGATATTATCCGCCTTGGGCCTAGCATGCAAGGTTTTGCCCTGGGCTTCTGCCTAAAAGACCTCATGTCAGATAGAGTGGATCTCTTAACTTATAAACTGGTCTCATTTTCTTCACCCAAGTGATGTGGGATTAAGGCTGTCACAATTACGCCCAAAGCGGACAATATCATGTCAAAGTAAAAAGGGTCGTTACAGATGATATCAGAGCGGAGCCCAACTGAAAGTGTGGCCAACGAGGACATTGGGCCCTTTTAAGTAGGGTAATTGTGACAGCCTCACTCCCACATCGCTTAGGTGAACAAAATTAGACCAGTTTATAAGTTAAGAGATCCACTACATCTAACATGAGGCCTTATAGGTGAGAACCTAAGAGCAAAACCGTACATATTAGGCCCAAAGCGGACAATATCATATCAAAGTGGAGCGAGTTGTTAAGATGGTATCGGAGCGGGTTGTTACAGACAGTATCAGAGCAGAGCCCAACCAGAAAATGTGGCCAACAAAGATGTTGGGCCCCTTCAGGTGGGGTGATTGTAATAGCCTCAATTCCACATCGCTTGCGTAAAGGAAATGAGACCAGTTTATAAGAAAAGAGACTTAACTCCATCTGACATGAGGCCTTTTGGGTACAAGCTCAAGAGCAAAACCGTATAGGCTAGGCTTAAAATAGACAATATCATGTCAAAGTAGAGTGAGTCGTTACATATAGAGCAATATATATACATGTATTATCAAGATAATAATTCTTCCCCCTCACCTAATTTATTTTAGGGCACTGATGTGCATGATATTTTGAAAACTTAAGCTACTTCTCATTTGTTTTGGAGATAAAATAGATTACCAACGTTTTCCTTGTGTTCACTACTAATATGTACGACGTGATAATTGAGGAAATGGAATTATTTGGTACACTATTTGCCTTCTTTCTTTTTACTAAACTGCATCAATCATTCCCTTTTTAAGCTTGTACACATTTTTAATGCTCTTTTGGTTGTTTTGACACTTCCATGCTTATTTCAATTAATTCATCAAATATTGCTTTGACTAGTATTGCGCCTATATTTTCTAAAAATGTGTTATTTGGGCTAGTTTTAGTTCTAAGGCCGGATTGGCCATCTTTTCGATATATACACAAGTCATTCTCTGAATTATTTAAATCTAAGCAATTGAATATCCGATTCAAGCAAATCAGTGGAAATATTTCACCTTTATAGTGAACAATCCATGCGGATTCAAGCAAAAAATAAAACAGAACACATGCAACACACGTGCATTCACTACTTCTAATAGTTGGTAGTTAGCAGTACTAGTAATAATATTAATAATCTATATTATTAATAATAAGAGACCTTTGTCAAGCTCAGTTTTTCCCACCACTAGTCTGGCTTTATAAGATTATTGGTGACATCACTTATGACATCACCATGTCTTATTTTTCTTGATATTTTTTCAGTTTCCCGATTTTTATCTCTGCCACATCATTTTCTCTCTTTAACTGTATCTCTCCTATCCTCTTATCATATTCTGAATCGACAATCTGAATCATTACCACTTGCTTCTCTCTTTCCTTAACTATATTTCCCTTATCCTTTCATCATATTTTGGATCGAAGATCAGAACAATTTGCTCTCGATTCTTTGTATACGAATATCATATCATCATTTATTTTTCTCTATTTTATTTGTTTCTTACTTTTTATTTTTCGATGCTCTACTGATTTATTTTCTACCATTTTAAAGTTTGAATAAAAAATAATAATTCAATTTTTTTAATCAAAGATATATATTTTTTACGGATTAAGCAGATTGTCTTAGATTCTTTTTAATTTTTTATGGTACGCTAATTGATCTTTTTGTGTTTCAATTACAGGGTTTTGACTTACAATTTTGGGCCTCATACTTGAGAAATATTTGGTATATGAGCAGATTTCTACCTAAATTTGTGTAAAACTGGTCATTATACTTAAAAATGTGAATTGCATGCTATTGGAGATGGTGCTCAAGAGTTTTGGGAGATCGGAATGACTAAAATTGAAGAGTTTAAGACTCACCTGCACTTTTAGAACAAAAAGAAGCTTTATATCAAGTGTTCGAAAAGTATGAGAGCCAATTTCAGGGATGTTGAGTAGTTTTGGACTTGTATGAAAGGGTTGGAATCATCAGGGACCAAATTTGGAAGAGATGGAAGTGCTGGATCAAGAATACAAAGTTTATGTCAGAAAGTTGTGATCGGGTTGTAAAATGCTTGCTACAACCATGTATAAGAGAGATGAATTGCTGTAGCCTATGGCCAGTCTATGTGATGCATTCTACAACCTCTGCAGTGTCTAGTTCTTAGTTTTCTTTCCATATTTTAGGCCCATTTTTTACCTAAAGAACATGGCGGCGTGAAAATTATAAAAGGGGCAAAAAAACAATATTGAAGAAAGACAACTCACGCTAGGAAATCAATCTTGGAGGCTTGGGAAACGAAGAGGCCTGGAAATTGAAGTTAGGGCTCTTGAGAAGAATTGAATAAGAGAGTTCTTGCTTGGTGCAAGGGTGTTCTTCCATACTTTTTCATCTTTTCTTTTCAAGGATTCGGTCATGTATTCATACCCTATGAATTCTTATGCCGTGAATTTCTTTACTATGTTTAACTGACTTTTCTTGTTGTGACAATCGATGAAGCAATAAACATGTTTTGGTTGTGTTTGTGATCGATAAGTAAATCACCAATTTAGCACTGTAATAGGAAACACAAATTACATAGAATACAGAGATATATTTTTTTGAGTTGTGCATCGCAAACATAGTTTCTTGTTAATAATACACTTGGATCGGTTGAGATTCGCATAGAGACATGACTGGTTTACTTAGTAGGGTAGATTTGATTTTACTCGAAAGAGGTTATCAATTGAATTTGTGAAACTAATTGTGAGTACGTGATGGTAAATTATCATGTGTGAAATTGCATAACTGAAACGCCCCATCTATTGTGGATTTATGAGTCTCAATGCCTTCATAAAAATATTCTCTAGTATATTAGTTTGAATTGCATCTTACTATTAAGTAGAAAAACAATTTCAATTTAAGTTTTAGTTTTAACCCATTTTATTCTTCTAAACACTTTTTAACTTCTTTGTTTAATTAATTTGAAATTAAATTAAGTTAAGTATGTGATAGCTTTCTTGTGTGATTGATACTTGGGACTCTTCTAATCCTATATTACTTGAATGGTATCGTGCGCTTGCAATTTTCCATATCATGTTTTTGGTGTCGTTGCCAGGGAAAGTTTTTAGTTATTTACTTCATTTGGTTAATTGTATTATTACTAGTTGAATTGTTTTTATTTTTCTCTCATGTACTTGCTGTTGGTGTATGACATGTTCAGCTTCGGATTTAGTACTTCATGGTCCATAACTGGAACGTGCGTTTCACAAAAGATTCAAGGAAAAAGGAAGAAAATTTTTTGAAAAAATTACCTATGGATGGTCAGCAAGATGTCGTACACAGAAGGGATGGCAGACTTCCAGCATCAGGAGATAATATTCCACTATAACCTCATCCTCCAGTTTTTATTCCCAATAATCACCCTTTCAGTGAACTTATGGTACTACCGCATTCCACAAGTCAATCAAGTGTTGCTCCACCATCTTATGGGAGGCAAACTTTCCAGTTAAGTCCTGACGTGCTAACTATGATAAGGAATATGTTCCTTCAGTGGCCTAGCGAATGAAGGTCCTCATGCTTATATTACAGATTTTCTAGAATTATGTAACTCTATAACCTTTGGTGGTATTTTTGATGATGATGCAAAGATGAGATTCTTCACACATACTCTAGAGGAGGCAACTTGCAATTGGTTATCTTCTTTCCCTACTAAGAGTATCACAACTTGGGAATATTTGACACAGAAGTTCTTGACCAAGTGTTATCTGCCAAGTAAAGCAGCAAAGTTACTTCAAGATATAACTAGTTTTGCTTAGTACGAAACTAAGACTCTCTATGAAGCATGGGTCAAAGGATTCCTTAGAAAGTGTCCAACTGATGGCCTTACCAAATTTTGTCAAGTAAAATATTTCTATGGAGGACTTACTTCAGGGAATCAAATTATCCTTGATACTGTAGTAGAAGGATAAATTACAGCCAATTCTCCAAATGCAACATATCAGTTGCTCAAGCGATTATCGTCAACAAATGCTCTATTTCCATCTGTAGATAGAGTTTTGCATAAAAAGGTAGCTGTTGCTCATAAGAGTGGTGAGTACTCTATATTGGCAGCTCAGATGGCAACCATGAATAAGAAACTTGAGGAGATAGTAGCCGGTCATTAGGTGAAGTCAGTGCAAATAAAAAATGCAGCTTGTGAAAATTGTGGTGCTAATCACCTTATTGCTAATTGCCTTTTGGCTTATAAGGTTGGAGTTGAAGAGGTGAGTTATGTTTAAAATCAATAGAGATAGCAATAAAATCCATATTCACCACATATAATTTGGGTTGGAGAAATCATCCAAATTTCTCATGGGGAGGAAATCAAGAAAATAAACCACCACAGCTGCCACAACAACAAATTCAAAAACTTGAGGAGAGATCTCGAGAATGTAGTAGAACAACTAGCAAAACAACCTAGGTAATATGTTCAAAATAGTGAAGCTTTCATGACCGAGACTAAGGCTTCTATGCAAAGAACAGAAATAAAAAATCAGATTACCAGGGCAACAATTCAGACATTGAAGAAACAAGTATGGCAATTAGCAAAGATGATACAAGAACGACCTTATGGAGTTTTACCTAGCAACACAGAGATAAATCTGAGAGAACAAGTAAATGCCATATCAACTACCAGAACTATCAACAAAGCGGCAAGTTACTGAAGAAAATCAGAAGAAATTATTGGTAAAATAGGATACTGATTCTACAGTAGAAAAGCAGAAAAGTAGAGAAAAAAGTTTAGACTCACAAGAGGGAAAAACTCTAATAAAGGCCTATGTCCCTCACATTCCATTCCCACAAAGACTACAAAAGCACAAATTGAATAAGAAGTTTAGTCAACTTCTAGATATATTTAAGAAACTTCATATTAACATTCTCTTTGCAGAAGCATTAACACAAATGCCATTGTATTTGAAATATATGAAGGAGATGTTGTCCAAGAAGCGCAAAATTGTAGACTTTGGGACAATGGCTTTAACGGAAGAGTGCAGTGCTATTATGCTTAACAAATTACCTTCTAAGTTAAAAGATCAAGGGAGATTTAAGATACTTTGCACTTTTAAAAAATTTCACGTCTATAATGTTTTTTGTGATTTAGGTGCAAGTGTTAATCTGATGCCCTTATCTGTCTGTAGGAAATTGAGATTGGAAGGAGTGAAAGGAACAATAATTTTATTACAGCTTGTTGATAGATCCATGAAGCATCTACGAGGAGTAGTTGAAAATATACTCATCCAAGTGTGAAAATTTATATTCCCAATCAACTTTGTTGTGTTGGACATAGGAAAAGACCATAATATACCTATAATTTTAGGTCGACTACTCTTAGCAATAAGTCGGGCCTTAATTGATGTTGAAGCGGGTGAGTTCATCATAAGGGTACAAAATAATCAAGAGAAATTGAGATCGGAAGAGCGTCGTGTGAACATCCGTCAAAACTGGAGGATTGCTTGAGAATAGATAAAGGGACACAACATGAAGGATTCGTAAAGTCCAATGAGGTTGAAGAAGGCTATGAGGGGAGTGGAGTCAAGGAGAAGATGTTTAATATGGGTAATTGTAAGCAATGCAAGTTCTCCAAGATTCGGTTGAAACCACCTTAAGTGACCATGGAAAAGTCGAGCTCTAGACTATAAATTGTGCGCTTAATGGGAGGCATCCCATTTTTCTCTACCTACTTTTTATTATCTTATTTTCATATATTTCACTTTTTACTATTTTGCATTACATTTAGATTTAGTATGCCTATGTATTTCATTCATTTTTACTATGTTCTTGCATTAGCATTTAATTTCATACATTTTAATGTTGCATTGGCTGTTTAATTTAGGAATTGAATTTCAAAAAAAAAAAAAAAGGCGATAGCTTGTAGCCAGGTTGTAACATGCTTGTTGCTACACCAGCACAAGGAGGTTACTTCCCTACAGCTCGTATGTAGGTTGTGGCAAGCATCTTACAACTTGGATAATTTATGGCGACTTTTTTATTAGCCCCTTGCCCCTTTGACCCTTAGTTATCTCAATCTTTTATGCATATTCATTTCTTTTCTCCATCTTAAACTCTCATTTAACTCTTGTTATGCATATTTAACTTGAGAAAACATGACTCTTCATCAAGAATTTCATCTATTAAGCTTTAATTCTCAAAGTGTTTTAAGATTACAAGATATGGCAAAGGAATAACTTCAGATGTGAGCACAAGGATTTGATGGTTATGTTATTATGTCTACTCTAGACCTAGGTACTAGAACCACCTCCCCATAACATGTGATAGGACAAGTACAACATTACTCTTGAATGTTAACGGGGTACTATCCTTTCTTTACTTTAAATTGAGGGCAATGTAAATTTTTAAGTTTGGGAGATGTTGTCTATTATGTTGATGGCAGTATCTATTTTTATTTTAAATTTTCCTATACTCTAGTTTCATGGTTAGGTTGCTCTTAACTTTTGGAGAAAAAAAGAATAAAAAAAGTCTAAAATTTTGACAAGTTTTCATCCTTGTTTTTGCATTGAAAAGTTTTACCTAGTGGTTTAAATGCTATATCTTTAAACTTGTGATTTTCATGATATATGATAAGGCATTGCTGTATATGTTAATGTTTGGGAAAAAATGCTTATATGTGTAAGGCATGTTTAATATTGTGCATAAATCATCATTATCATTACTTTTGATTGGGTCATAAGTTGAGTAGAATATTGTTGAACTGAAAGGAGAATTAGTATATTTGAGCTTCTACTTTTCCTATTTGTCCAAGTCAATTTTAAGTCTAAATTTGTGGGGGTTCAACCATGGAGATGCTAGTGAGGTTGGTATTGGTTCCGTGCGTGATGAATAATTGTATGGAGTGTTTTTAGCTCACCAATATAAGCTAGGAAATGACCAAGTGCTAGTAATCTCATCCCTATGAAAGTCTTGCTCAGATGAGTTAAAATTGAAAAAGAAAAAGCCTTTGATGTGTCTGTACCACTCTCTAAAGCCTTTATGACTCAAGCAGTTAAGACCATAGAGGTCTTTTTAAACCTGGTGCCCTGAGTCAATTGAACCACAAGTCATCGGCCGTAAGCCCGCCACAAGAGTCATATAGAAAGCTTAGTGGAGAGATGGATTGCAAAGAAGACGTATGAGGCGAATGAAATTGGAGAATGAAGGGAAAAAAAGAGCAAGATCTTAGAGAGAGTGAGGAAAAAAGAGTGAAACACAAAAAAAAGGGAAAAATGTGATTTAGTAGATGAGTCGGAAGAGCACACGTCAAAATTCTAAATTTCAGAGATGTGGATAACTAGTAGGTTTAACTACCTAGTGGATGTTGAGAAGGCTGAGGCAATCAAAAATTAGGAGAATCTCCACTAACTAAGCTGGTGTTTTATTGGCAAGATCTAACTAAACTTAGTTGTGAAGTGAGAAATAAAACTCCAAGAATACCCAAATGAAAAAAAAGAGTGTGAAAAAGAATTAAATTTGGGGGGTTGCGTACATCTCACGAGACGGAAAAGATATACTTGATTATAGAGGATGGGAATGACCAACTAAATTTGTGTGATGATTATGGTGGTATTAACTTTGCAACTTCATTAGCCGAGCATCGGATAAACAATCTTTTCTTAGCAATGTTTTGATACAGTTGTGAAAGTTATGAGTTAGAGGCATGATGAGTTTTTCAATGTATTATGTTTTTAATTACTATTTCTTTTGTTTGTGTGTATTATGGTAGATGACTTGCTCGAGATGATCAAGTGCTTAAGTTTGGGGAAATTTCACGAGTGCATTTTTTACATACTATTTTGGGGCTCCTACTTCTGAAATATTTTGTGTATGAATGGATTTCTGCCTAAACTTGGTTATTATGGTCATTATACATAAAAATGTGAATTGGATGGTACTGAAGATACTGCTCAAGAGTTTCATTGGTGAATTTGATGGTATTGGAGAGTTTAAGACTAACCTGTAATTTTCAGAAGAAAAAGAAGCCTTATGTCAAGTGTCCTAAAAGTGTGAGGTCCAATTTCAGCAATGCCGACTAGTTTCAAACCTTATGTCAAGTGTTCTAGAAGTGTGAGGACCAATTTCAGCAGCGTCAACTAGCTTTAGACCTCCATTAAAGGGTTGGAATCATCAAAGACCAAATTTGGAAGAGATAGAAGTATTGGATCAAGAATGCAAAATTTATATCAGAAGGTCGTGCTAGGGTTGTAAAATGCTTGCTACAACCTATGTACAAATGGGATGAATTGCTATAGCCTGTCGCCAGCCTGTGCGATATATTCTGCAGTGTATATCTGAGAACGGGTTTTCTTTCTATATTTTTACCCCATTTTCTTACCTAAAGAATGCGGAAGTGTGAAAATTATAAAAGGGGACAAAAAACAACACTGAAGAGAGACAACTCAGGCTAAGAAATCAATCTTGACAGCTTGGGAAGTATACGGGCCTGGAAATTGAAGCTAGGGCTCTTGAGAAGAGTTGAAGAAAGGAGTTCTTGCTTATTACAAGCGTGTTCTTCCATACTTCTTAATGTTTTCCTTTCAAGAATCCAGTCATATATTTATACCCTATAGATTTTTGTGCCATGACTTTCTTTACTATCTTTAACTAACTTTTCTTGTTGGGACAATTGATGAAATAATAGACATGATTTGATTGTGTTCATTCCATTCATGACTCTAATTATTGTTGCTTGTTTATTTTCTATTTTGATCTTTATTTGCCCTATTATGAGTTTGATCAACTTATAATTGTGTTTGTAAATTAATGAGGAAACTGAGAGGTAAATCACCAATTTCGCACTTTGATAGAAAACACAAATGTCATAGAAGATAAAGATATACTTTATGATTTGTGCAGTCATAAACATAGTCTCTTGTTAATTAATGTACTCGATTAGATTGAAATTCGCTTATCTATATAGCGGGTTTACTTAGTTCGGTAGATTTGATTTTACTCGAGAGAGGTTATCAATTGAATTTGTAAAACATGATGGTAAACTATCCTGAGTGGGATTGTATAATTGAAACACCCCGTTTATTGTAGATTCGTGAGTCTCAACGTCTTCATTCAATTATTTTCTATTATACTAATTTGAGTTGAATCTTATTACTAAGTAGAAAGATAATTTCAATTCAAGTTTTAGTTTAACCCTTTTTATTCTTCTAAACACTTTTAAATTTCTTAGTTTAACTAGTTTGAAATTACTTTAGGTGAAGTAGGTGACAGCTTTCCCTATAGGATTGATACTTGAGGCTCTTGCTTTCTTAAATTTATTAGAATTTGATCTATTACTTATTTTTCAAGATTTAGAGATAGGGGTTTGTTGTGATAATTGGATGGGTTCATTGAATTTCTAAATGCATTGTATTTTTTTTGTGTCTTGATCTATCCAAGATGACTTTTAGCTGGTGGATAGTAGTGAACATGTATATCTTCATCCCAAATACAGGTTATACTCATATGGTTCACAATTTATGATATACATTACTTTTTATTATTTTACAACTAAATTGGATTAATACTTTGTGTATTTATATCCATTAATAACACTTTATGCTTTTTTCAATTGGCAGATGTTAAGAGACTGATGGGTTTAAGATTTAGCAAAAAAACTGGCTTTAAAAATATGTAGATGAAGAATATGGATATTGGATGGTCTCTACACAAAGTAGTGGCAAATCATCAAGATTTTTTATTCTACTAAAGTCTAAACCACTACTATTGGGGTCTGCTAAAAAAAGCTTCATCTCTAACTCAACTTTGAAATAAAGAAAGATTCATTACAATCAACAGAAAAATGAGGAAGTGACCGGAATAATTATTATGTCTTATCTAGAATAGGTAGTTGATAAATGACCCTTAAATTGTGTATACATTCTGAAAATAAGTCACATTAAGTTTTTGGTTTTTGGGATATTGTTTACCTAACAATTAAGGAATGCTGATTATATATTTTGGAAAAAGTCATCATTAATTGATGAAGATTGCCTGGCACTTCTCTTTTTTGTTTAAAATTTTACAAACATACACACACACACTAAATTTTAAAAGTAGCATGCAAGAGCCTTTACTAAACTCGAACTGAATCAACGTAATAAAAACATGTTATAGCACAAAAGATACTTTTTAAAACTTGACCAAGTATATTGATTTCTTATTATTTAGGTGCTCTTCCGATCTCTGGAATTTTATATAATTGTTGTTCTTCGCACGGGTTGAGATATCTAGCAGTAATACTAGTAGTAATAATAATAGTAATTGTAGTAGTAGTAATAGTAGTAATAATAATAATAATAATAATAATAATAATAGTAATAATTATTATTATTAAGATTATTATTAGACTAGTTTACGTTATAAACTATTTTGACCCGGAAGAGACTACTGGGAGTATGGTCCATTATTTGTTTGTTCATTGAGAACATTTATTGAATCCTTTTATTTGATCATATATTTTTATGCTATATTTTTTTATCTCTTGTCTGCAGAAAAGAAATGCATAGACAAATTGATAATATTATGACATTTTCTTTTTCTTGTCCAGATTGTTTTAACATATATAAATTGATTACATCAAATTCTCTAGAATCTCTTGAATTCAAAACTTTTCTTTGGACTTATAATAGTAATTTTTCTTTCACTTCTTTTGATGTCCATTATGGTAAGAACTTGTCTAAGAGAAATAGAGGTATACATAATTTTGAGTTTTAGGTCAAGAATATCATTATATAAATGAAGTTCTCCCAACAAATGGTCATTTTTCTTATATGCAATTGTACTTTCTTGATATGGAAAACGAGTTACAAAGCCATTCGCAATTTTTTGAAAAATTATCAGATTCAATAGTTTTGAATTAATTACAATCATGCAAGTAAACCTGTATGCTAGATTTTTTAGAACTTTAAGCTGTATTCCAAATTTAAAAACTCTTGTTTTACAAGAAGATGTGACTCAGGGTTGGATCAGAGAGCTGGCTTCTGAATCGCAAGTTGCTGCTATTTGGGGAGATGATGATCCAATAACAGATTTTAGAATTAGAGATTTCCTATTTCCTGTAATTCTGGAGCCAAACATCAAGTAAATTATTATTTTGGCTGTTATAATACTCTTCAATATCCTTTGTTATTTCCTTATGGTGAAAGTGGTTGGCATCGGGGTATTGAAAGAATCAATAAGGAAACGAAGATCTGAGTCATTGTAGGAACAAAGATATGCTTGATGTTCATCAATTTGATTTTGTTGAATTAACTTGTCATTTACTTTAGATTGCTGGACTTTCTTACTATTTGTCAGGTGAAATATTCTTACTAATTACATTTTCAAATGGAAATGACAGTTATGCAAAGGAAGAAAACAAGGGCACATGTATCATGTAGAGTATACTACTGTTATAAACTGCAAATTTACAAAAATTAGTAGTTGACAAGTGTGTAAAAATTGAGACATCTAGATTAGATTATTCTCATAATAATAAAAAACAAATACATACTGAGTTGTATCAAAGAGTTCTTGATAGTATCGAAATGGGTGAAACTAGAGGCTCCCATATTGGTAAAAGATTTGTTTTACTGACATCTTTTAATAGTGGTCATAGAGATATGACAAGACGATATATGGATGCAATGGCGTTAGTTCAAAAGTTTCGCAAGCCTGGTATTTTTCTTACAGTCACTTGCAACCCAAATTTGCCTAAGATAAAGCAACATTTAGTAAAAATGATGAGGTGCAACATAGACCTCATTTTGTGACCCGGATCTTTAAAGCTAAATTAGAGGAATTGAAAGATGATTTATTTAAAAAACAAATATTTTGACGTGTAGCAGCCCACATATATGTTATAGAGTTTCAAAAGAGGGGTCTTCCACATGCTCACTTTTTAATTATTTTAGAAAATGGGTACAAAATTATTTCACTTGAATCAACAGATGTAATCGCGTGTGCTGAAATTCCTGACAAAAATATACATTCTCATTTACGTTCTCATGTCATTGCTCACATGATGCATGGTCGTTGCGGAAATTTGTATCCCAAAAATGTTTGTATGCATGATAAAGTAATGTGCAGAAACAAATCTCCTAAAGAATTTGTACCAGAGACATCATTAGGTCACTCGTCTTACCCAAAATGTAGGAGATCGAATAGTAGTAATAATAAAAGAGTTAAAGTTAGAGGACATTGATTTAGATAATAGATGGGTTGTACCTAATAATCCTTATTTGTTAGCCAAATTTGATTGCTATATAAATGTTGAAATTTGTCTAAAAATTAAGGCTGTGAAAAATTTCTGTGAAAAATTTGTACAAGTGACATGACAAAGTGAGTTTTTCCATAAATCCTTGAAATAATGAAACTGCCATTGTTGAGACTACAAATTATCAAACTACCATATGGATATCTCCACCTGAAGTGAGGTGGACAATACATAGTTTTCCTATGTCTAAAATTAATCCTGCTCATGTGTCTCTTTAATCGCATCTAGAAAACAAACATTTAGTTACATATAAGAATACTAATGACCTTGAAACAATTACTAGAACAGATTTCTTCCAAGAAATTGTGTTAACAGAATATTTTTCGAATGAGTCTCATAGATTTACTGGAAGGCATAGATGACAAGGCAAGCTTCTAGTAACATTGGGAATATTTTCGAAGCCATTCTAGTAATAGAATATTTTTGAATGCTAAATGTTACGTCATTAGGCATTTGACATTGGGAAGCTTCCTCTAAACATCACTTATTTGGTACAATTTTAATGTTATGTGCTCCAAATGAGCCTAAAAGACTGTGAGATAGATTTAAAGATTGTATGATTGCAGATTTTATTAGAGATATGTCAATTCAAGAGGCAGAATTAAAAGCTTCACAAAAAAAGATATACTGTTAGAACCAAAGGGAAAGTCTATCAATGATTACGGTTTTGTTGAGTTTGATGTTAATTTGCAAGAAAATGAGCAGATTGCTTGGGTAATAAATAAAGTAACTAGGAATTGTAATATATTCGGAAGATACTTAAATAACAAGCAAATTATTGTACAACAAAGAGAAGCATATGATGCCATGCTAAGAAATGTTTATGATGATGTTGGGGGTATGTTCTTTATTGATTAGGCAGGTGGAACTGGGAAAACATTTTTATATCGTGTGTTACTTGTGGTCCTAAGATCAAAAAAATATGATTCCTTTAGCTACGGCTTTTTCTAATGTTGCAGTTGATTTATCGCCAGGGGGTTGAACAGCGCATGCTAGACTTAAAATTCCACATGAAGTATGTAGTGATGACTTATGTAGTATTAGCAAGCAATATGCTTTGGCTGAACTTTTCCGGCAAACAAAGCTCGTTTGGGATGAAGCACCAATGGTCATCTTCATGTTGTGGAATCTCTAGATAAAATGTAAAAGATGTGAATGATTCTAATTTGCCATTCGGGGGCAAAGTTGTAGTCTTATTTGGAGATTCAGACAAGTTTTACCGACTGTTATTCAGAGAGGGACGAACATGATGTCATAAGAGCAAGTCTTGTGAATTCCTACCGATTGCTTTTAAAATTCAAGTTAGTACAAAATACGAGAGGCTAATTAGATCCCACATTTTTCGAATGTCAATTAGAAATTGGTAATGGAACTAAGAAATAACATTTATGTAATATGAGAAAGCATTTACCAGAAACGACCATAAATTATGAGGAAGACATTGCATCTTTACGAAAATTAATAGACATAGTTTTTCCAAATTTAGATAACTATGTTGAAAGTCTTGATCATATGATAAATAGAGTTATTTTAACTTATAAAAAGGAATATTTGGATGAAATTAACTGTGAACCAATCAATCGTTTACCTGGGAAACTTTTAGATATTCTAGTTTTAATAAAGCATTAGATGTACCAGGACAAAGTTTGCTAGAAGATTTCTTAAATAATCCGACTTCAAAAGGCATAGCACCACCATGAATTCATACGAAAGCCAAAATTGTCTAATAATGTTACTATGAAATTCTAAAGGACTTTGTAAGGGAGCTAGACTTATCTGCAGAAGGTTTGATCAAGATATCATTGATGAAGAAATAGCTATTGCGGAATATTGAGGCAAGAGAGTATTGTTACCCAAAATTCCTTTTATTCCACTTGAAAGTGATAAAAATCCATTTGCATTTAAAAGAAATCAATTTCCTATTCGACCATGTTTCACAATAACAATAAATAAATCCCAAGGACAAACCCTTGATTTTGTTGGATTATGTCTTTGAGAACCAGTATTTCCACATGGACAATTATATGTTGCCTTATCTAGAGCTAGAATAAAGAAATGTATAAAAGTGCTTGTTAAACCAACTGCAGACAAGTTTGATCATCATGCATGTACAAAAAATGTTGTGAATCATGAAATATTAGCAACAGTGAATAAGCATGGAATAATTAGTCAGCTATTTAGTTTAACACAAGTTAAAAAATTTCTTGCTATGCATTTGCATAAATTACTGCCTTCCAATAATTGCTTTCAATTATTTCTCTCTTTCTTCCTTACAATCTCATCCTTTAGCCAAGAAACATCAACAAAGAAATAGCTGAATTTCTAGACCCTTCAATCTGTATAAAAGTCAAAACTGAAGTTTCGGGCTTACCTAAGGAAAGTATTGGCAATAAAGGTTTGCTTAAAAGGATTCTTTAAAAGGGAACTTCTTGGAAAACTCCAGTTCTTCGTGCTGAAGTTGAAGGTAGGAAGCCTTTCATCCAACTTTTTTACACCCTTTCATGTGCCAGCAAAAAGGCTGAGAGTGAAAAGTTCTAATTTCATGTTAAGGCTTTAACTCAATATCTTAGTGACATTAATGACAATAAGCTCTATTTCTTGTGTAGTTCGTTACAGTGTTAGGATCCAATTAGGTTCCAAGATGGAGGATATCTTTACTTAACTCAAGATATGGGAACCCTGTTTGTATTTAGATTAGGCCAATGTATGTACAACATTACTCAATTTTCTGTCACTTTGCTAAATTTCCCATAGTTCTAATTGCGTGTTTGTTGTCACTTTTTTGGCTCACTCTATCAATTTGATCTTTCGTGTTTAAAAATTGTGACAGGTAAAGTAATCAAAGAGTGCGATGAGAGAATATGTACAATGAAAATAGGTAAGAGCATTCTTTACTATATCACCAGATTTGGCTTATGAAGATGTCAGTTCCCCACCTCTGGTTCCTCCAAACTAAACACTCATTTTCAATATAAAATTGATTTCTTGGAAGGTGAGAGATGGTGAAACGATCTGTCCCTGAAAAAATGTAGCATAGTATTTTATTTGGCACAGTGGAGTAAAATCGTCATGACTCAACGTATCTTAGTCAGACCTTCTTAGAACTTCCAAAGTTCACATTGTTGGCATATAAATCTACAATACAAGGCAACTACATGAGCCATAAAGACTCAGTAAACATAATAATACATAGCATGTTCATGATATCTAATAAATGAATTGATAGTCAGAATAGCTACATGTGTGGTTTCATGAAATGATATCAGTTGTGGCCCAAATACAAGATCGACAGTTCATCGCAGGGGATTGCAACATTGTCAGAATGAGTCTAGATAGCAGTGATAGGGTAATCAATAGGAAGTTGCCTGTTCAAGAGTTTGAAAAAAGGATTTTTGACTATGGACTTATGGATGTCTTTTCCAATGGATGTAAGTACACATGGACTAGCAGCAGAATTAATGAAAAATTGGATAGAGTTTTGGGAAATGTTGATTTCATTCAAACTACGACCCAATGTAAAGTAAGGAATCTAAATAGTACAGGTTTAGACCATTCTCCTATCCTAATTGGAAACATTGATACCATGGAGAAGAAACCTTCATCCTTTAGGTTCTTAAACATCTGGACAAGACACTACACATTCTTGCAAGTGGTGAAAGAGAATTGGGAACAAGACTATGATGGAAATGGAATGTGGAGATTCTGGATAACATTGGAAAAAACACAAAACTGCTCTTCAGACATGGAATAAAGAAGTATCTAAGCATATCTGCAGTCAAGTGAAGGAAGCAAAATTAATTGCAGACTACACCCAGATAAGATATGAGGAAGACAACAGTATTGAAAACAGACAAGCATTGCAACATGAAAAGCTTTGCTCATTCAGAAATTAGACTTGGAAGACGACTTGTGAAAACAAAAAGCTGGAATTCAATGGCTTCAAAGTGAAGATAGAAACACTAAATATTTCCATACATTGATAAACAAAAAAACACCAAAGAAATAGAATCAGTTGTATTGAATGGCAAGGAAGAGAAATATCAGATGAGATGAAATTGGGGATGTTGGAGTCAACTTTTTTAGTAGAGCCTACCAATTGAGCAAACTGACTTGGATGAAGAATTCTTTGAAGGCATACCCCAGTTGGTCACACAAGAGGACAACAACAAACCCATGGCGATGCCAGTGGAAGAAGAAATAAGAAACAACCTATTTCAAATGGATGAAAACAAGACGGTGGGTTCTGATGGTTTCACAGCAATTTTTTTCCAACACTCATGGCAAATCATCAAAGAAGATCTGTGTGAAGCAATACAAGATGTCTTTAGAGGGCAATTTATTCACAGATATTTTACTAGCACACAATCTATCTTATGCCAAAAACTAACAGCCCCAGAACTTGGACAGGTTACAGTCCAATTAGCTCGTGCACCATATTCAACAGATTGATCTTAAGACTCATTGCTTATAGATTATTAGAAATTCTGCCCAAACTCATCTTAATGAATCAAAGTGGATTTGTCTAGGTGAGAGAAATTTGTGACAATACATTCATTGCGCAAGAACTATTTCATGAGATCAACAGAAAAATAAGGGGCAAAAATGTTGCAATCAAACTTGATATGCAAAAGGAATATGACAGAATGGAATGGAAATTTTTGTTTACTGCGCTTAGAAGATTTGGTTTAGTCAACAATGGATTGAACTAATTCAGAGATGCATCACTTCAAGTTGTGCAAATGACATCTTCATTTTTGTAAATGGGAATAAAACTTATGTGCAAGAATTAATGAACAATCTCAAAAGGTATCAAAGGGTTTCTAGATAGAAAATGAACACAAGTAAAAGTGGCTTTATTGTGAGTGGGAGAGCTAAAAAAAGATAAATAACATCAGGAGTATCACTGGATTCACCCAAATCCATCTCCCAACCATGTATCCAGGGATTAAACTCCATAAGGGAAACAATAAGAGACAAATTTTTGACCACATCATTGAGCATGTTTAACAAAAGGATAAGTGGGTGGAGAAGGAAAATCTTATCTCCTGCAACAAGGTTGACATTGATCGAGAGTGTACTTACATCCATCCCCATTTATTCTCTGATGGTGGCCAAACCTCCTAAGTACATTTGCAAGGAAATGGAGAAATCCTTTGCCAACTTCTTCTGGGGAGATCACAATAACTCAAAAAAAATTCACTGGGCCAAATGGAATGAGATTTGTAGACCTAAAGATGAGGAAGGAATTGGAACTAAAAGGATTTATGACATGATTGAAAGTTTCTCAGTTAAGCTATGGTGGAAATTTAGAAAACAAAAATCCTTATGTGTTGAAATCATGACTGAAAAATATTGCGAAGGCATGCACCCTTTACAAATCAGATGCAAGCCAACATATTCAGGAATTTGGAAAAAAATAAAGAGGGTGGCTGAGATGATAGAAAAATAAATAACTTCAGAAATTAAAGATGGAAGTAGCTTTTTTTTTTGGTGGGATCACTAGATCGAGGAAAGACCGCTCAATTTGGATTACCAATGTTCCTCTCATTCATCAATAAAAGTCAAGGAATTCTTTGAAGAGGAACAACGGAATACAAATGAACTCAGTAAATTCATATCACAGACAATAATTAACAAAATCATCCAAACTCCAATCAACACAGACAGTAGAGATACAACTATATGGAAACAGAAAACAACTGGAAAATTCACAACAAAATCTGCTTGGCAGTTAGTAAGAAAATGCTATAACAAGCAAAAGACATCCAAGATCATATGGCATAATAGTATCCCCCCTAAAATAAGCTTATTTTTGTGGCAATTGCTTAGAAAGTGGATCCCAACTGAAACTGCTATCAAGAAAAGATTCCAAATACAACTTGCATCAAAATGCCAATGTTGCAATTAAAATGAAACAATTGAACATGTTTTTCTACTCAGTGATACTGCCATAAAACACAGGAATTATTTATTGGATATGTTCTAGTTTCTAGTAAAAACAAGTCAGGCCAGTTCGACAAATGCTGCTCACTTGGTTATTTTCTTCTGAGCATGCAAAAATGGGACATATCAGGACTTTGATTCCTTGCTTGATCCTTGGTACCTGTGGGATGGAAGAAACAACTCAACAGATAACTCAATTGCAGTAAATTGGAAGGGAGTGATTTGGCAGGTGGAACATCAAATTCAAATATTGAAACAAGGAAAACTTATAACTAATAAGCAATGGAAAGGAGATCTAGATGTGGCCAAATACTTCAAAGTGAAAGCCCAACCATAGCAATCCAAAGTCATGACAATTAAATAATGCCACTCCTCAACCTGGTTGGATTAAAATCAACACTAATGGATACCAAGATAACATTTGAGGAACTATTTCGGGGGGGGGAGGGGGCTATAATGAGAGACCATAAGGAAAACTCTATGGAAGGATATGGGTGGTGCTGGAGTGATGGTTCGGTATTGGAAGCAAAATTAAGGGCAATTCAAGAAAGTGTTAAGGTAAATGTGCTTCAACATAAGACTAAGGGGTTTATTGCTGAATCAGATTCAATGGAAGCAATCACAAGATTGCAAGGAATAGGAGAGGAACCATGACACTGAGGTATGTAATTAGGAACATCAGACAAATGATCAACTCAGTCCAAGTGAACTCCCAACACATTTATAGTGAAGAAAACTCAATTGTGGATGCTTTGGCAATGGAGGCCTGCAAACAGAAAAAGCCATTCAAATATGGGACAATAGATTTTCCACAACAGATCTGGGATATAATCCAAAATGAAAAAAATGGAAAGATGTATCAGAGAAGAATAAGATGATCCTTGTCTAAAAACTTGACAAAACCTGGTTAAAACCACAACCAAGTGGGGAGGTTGGTGTGAGGCAGAGATTTTTGAACCAAAATTCTTTTACCAACAAACTAGCCAGAAAAGACTTCGACTCATCCCAAACTCACTAATCAACACTTTACACATCCTATTATTCTTTCTATGATTGCTCAACATTGTTTCTTTTGCACGTCTTTGAAGATTATTTTTATTGCTCAGAAATCAATGTTTGATTTTATCGTTTAGTTGTTCTTTTACTTCTTGTTGATTGATAAAGTTTCTTGTGTATAAATCTAACAAATGGTAAATTCGTTGTTTTTTCTAATAAGAAAACATGTTATATACACAATTATGTAATTGTTTTATTTTTATTTTGAACATTATATGATAATTCTTCTTGAATTCATGAATATTGTTTTTCATTCAACTGATCTTTTTGATTATAGGCACATTAATTTTACTACTTTACCTGACTTTTACATTGAATAGCTAGAAAGATGGTTTAATTATATTTTATAAACTTTGGATTGTTTTTTCTTTTCTTTATTAAGTACGCTTTAACCATGTCATTTACAGATAGTTGGTCTCCTATTTACTTTCACTATTCAGGTCATTCAAAATATGATGGAATCTTATAGAAACAATATGGAGCAAGAGAATTTTGGCATACTATTAAATTGGTCTTTTTATTACCATTAATGCTATTGTAGTGAAATTAGAAAAACAATTTTGAGCCCTAGGTCTGGGTTCGTGTCTATACTCTATACCACCCACTCCAAAGCTTTCCCAATAGTAAAGCAGTTTTGTCAGCTAGTTCCCAGTTTGTTATTTGTAATTTTATTTTATGGTAATGGTGGTTTCAAGTTAATTATATTTATTGGAGATAATTATTTATAATTATGGTAGTGGTCCTCTTTTGTCACCTCACCTTATTACTTTGCTATTTTTGTCTCTTATCTTTTAGTTATTTGACAATTTTTTTTTTCAAATAGGTTCCATATGTGTGTCGCTGTAAATAGCATCGCCTCCAAAACTGACATGTATTCATCAATACAACCGACACCTAAAATGCTATTTTGTAGTAGTGTTAGTCACTAATTAAACAATTTGCAATCATTCATATGCTTATTGCAATAAAGTATATGGATTTATTGTAGCAGGTTATGAAAATAATAATTTTTACTTAATGAACTATATGAGCCTGTACAGTAAAGTATTGGACATTGGTTATAATGAGCAACATACATGGTTAATGTCTCAATTCCTTAACTTGATAGGTTTATGTCTTTCTTCTCTACTAGTTGCACACTCATGCATTCCACGTAATAGAATAATTAGCTAAAAAATGTTTGTTAATTTCAAAAACTAAGTAATCATGAGAATTTTATTGCATACTAGTCCCTCATATACACATATTAATAATATGTATATAAGCAAAATCAAATTAAAACGTAGAATGTTTTAATTTGACACAAAGCTAATTAGATTGTGATTTGTAAAACAATACTCTTAAGTAACGAAAGTGAGGAGGAGGAATTCTTTTTAATACGAAAATAAGTAATCAATTACAATATAAACCAACTAACTAATAAAAGTTCTATTACTTCTGTTCAAGAAGCAAAATATAAATCAAATTATTTGTTTTCCTTTTTCACTGTTATGAAATCAACCAACCATAGTGTAAATTGTCACTGCTATATCTATTGAACAAAATTTACTCTATTCTAGTTCACAGCACTGCTGCAATGAAACAATTGCAGACATGTGTATGAATATATATTACGTGAATTTTTTAAACTTGCAAGAAGAAGACGTTGAGTTTTGTTAACAAATGAGTATTCTCCTCTAAGATTATTGTGCATCGCACGCTAGTTAGGTCTAACTAAATGATAAATGTAATTATATATGTAAGGACATACAATTAATTTATTAAATTGAATTTTTCATTTAATGTCACGTAATGGTAATGATGATCATCAATGTTGATAAATAACACTACTATTAATACAAACTATGCTCTATTTCTTACGTAAATGAATAAACAAAAAGTCTAAAGTTACACAATACGCCATATGATCGGCATTGAATTAAAAATGATATAATATATGAAAAATCAAGATCGTACCAAACATGTTGTGTGATCGGAAGAGCTTTTTTGGTCTCCTTTAGCATTATTAATGGACAAAAGGATCAAATTCATTTCCCCTTTGGACTTTTGATCAATTCTAACAATGCATCGAAATTTTTAGTTGAACTCCCATCCAATTTAACTGCATTTATAGCCTTGTCTTTCAGCTTCTTTATGTTCTCTCTTATCGCCTTCCCTTTCTCATTCAACATTACACAATTTAGAGCTTCAACTGTTCCATCCTTAGTGAAAACCCCTCCTTCGACTCTTAGTCCTATCTTCCATACACCCTCCACCATTCTGCTATTCAAGCTCTGATCGCCGAAGAACGGCCTGCAAATCAATGGGACTCCATTCGATATGCTCTCCAAGATAGAATTCCAACCACAATGAGTGATGAACACTCCAACTGACGGATTTTCAAGAACTTTCAACTGCGGTGCCCATGAAACCATTGTCCCAAATTTGCCCGTCCGTTGGACAAATCCTTCGGGCAAAAGTTTCTTGGCATTGTCTGATAATGACCAAAGAAACGGCAGCTCCATAGCTTCGAGTGCTTCTGCTAATGCAGCAAGTTCGCCAGGGTGGGGCGTTGCTCCTGTGCCGAAACTGATGTAAACAACAGACCCTTTCCTCTGTTTTTCAAGCCAATAGAGACATTCATGCCCTGCATCTCCCCTGGATAGAGTGGTGGGAGATGAAAGGATCAAAGGGCCAATGCTTAGAAAATTCTGAAACTTTGATTTAAGATCATATGTGATTATGGGATCTATTTCTTCAAATGAGTTGACAACAACAGCAGTTGATTTTGGTAATGTTTGAGCCATTTTGTAAAGTATGATCTCAAATGGGGATTCCAGTTTTCCAGATAAGATTTCTCCAGGCAAATCTTTGAAACAAACTGATGCCATCCCAGGTATAAATGTTACGGTTTCTTCTTCGAGTTCTGCAAAATCTGCTTGCAGTTGTTAAAGCAGAATACGTTGTTAGTGTTTTATTTCTATTTCAAGATAAAAAGCATTCAAATCATTCGCGTTAGTATGTCTTGTGGCGCCAACATCTACAACCTAACAAGGGGGGAAACAACAATGTTTTCCTTTGAAAAACACGTTCTGGAAAAACAAAGAAAAGTTTCGCTCTAAATTTTTTTTGTTCATGTTGGTATGTCTTGTGGCACCAACATCCACAACCTAACCCCGGAGGGGGGGGGGGACAATGTTTTCCTTTGAAAAACACGTTCTGGAAAAACAAAGAAACGTTTCGCTCTAAATTTTTTTGGTAAAGTTGGGAGGTTGGGCTTGACATCCCTTCAATAATAATTTTTTGTTACGGAGTAAAACAGTAGGGGAAACTTTGTGCTTGCTTGATTCTTACTATAACAAAGAATTTATAATGAGAAATTATAATAAGTTAAAATGAGTCGTGCAGATTTAATTTAAATTTGAAATGTGTTGTAATAAAAGCTGAAAATAATGAAAACAAGACATTTTTCTTTTAAATTACACAAAGAAATGAATTCATCAGTTTGTTAAAAGTGACCCATCTATAACAATTCTAAAGATTATTATTATCTTATTTACATCATATAAGGTCACATAAATATATGTAATGCATTTAATAATTTAGACTAATTTCCAACCTTATTGAATTTTAAGCATAAAATTTCAGAATAAAAAGGGGCCGGTGGCACACGACTGGGGTCCCAAGAAATATTATGAATGTGATAATAATAATTAAATAAGAAAAAACAATAGAATATATCATCTGATAGAGTTGTAAAAATAGTGGTACCTTTTGACTTGAGCCTGCTCCAAGTCTCTTCCGTGCACATATGCGCAGAAAGAGCGTTAGAAGCAGCGGTCCAAAACGCCAACCAGGGGACTCTTCTTTCCTCAGCAAAATCACATAGATCGGAAGAG